>JAHZNP010002069.1:0-11299 GCA_020615345.1 Triops cancriformis | reverse complement strand
CAACGAAAGGGAAAGGGAGGCTACGGTGCAATAACCGGAGCATCCTCCCCGAGCTCTTTCCCAGTTTCATACTCGCCACCACTCGACCAGATGTGAAGATGCGAGGCTGGGACGAGCCTTATTGCCTTGTTTGCGACGGCGAAACACACCCTACACAGAAAGTGTGACAAATCTTTACGGCCTATTGCGCCTATTTCGAACTCTGGCATGCAATTTAGGTTGACATCTTTCAAACCTTTCCCACGGATGTAAGCGTCCCGAGTCAGCTTCGTTACAGAATTGTATCGAAGCTGGCAGTGTCGTACCACCAACGCAACAGCGCGGTTCCTTTGCGTAAGATCAAATCCTTTAGTGAATTTGTAGTTTTTTTATGTGACAATGTTTCAATACATCCAACATTGAACGGAAGTCTCGTTTTGGTAACCTCCTTTTAAAACTAACGCATTCTACCACTGACTCGTCTGGAGTTACGGAGGCGCTTACTCCCACGTCACGAAAGCCGCTCTCCGTCCCAGTAAAGCGATAAGTACGCTTTGGCACAATGAGAGCTACTAATAAAGAACATACTTCGGCGGTGGACAGCAAGTAAACCAGTCACGGTACGTCAGATGTTTTCCGAACGCTTCTCCCTCAGCCAGAGTTTCGGGAAGCGGCTGGTGAAGTGTTTCTGGTAAAAGTAAAGCTACGATTCCACCTGCCACCATGAGTGCACCCATCGTCACCAGAGGGAGAGCCATGTATTCCGTACCCTAAAATGACCAAGCAATTCGAATGTTTTTTAATACTACTGCTATATGAGTTATTTTTTTTTTGGGGGGGGGTGGTTGAGAGACAATGTTTTAACAATGTTAAAAGTATGTCGAAAATGGGCAGTCACCATATAATTGACCAATGGAATGTAAACTGCACCCAATGTTCCCGCCACGCCGCTAACACTCAGTCCAATGCCGCGTACAACGGTTGGGTACAGTTCCGACGCCATTAGCGGTAATACTACGAAGGCCGCCGAGACGCCAAATTTCCCCGTTCCGTACAATACCAACGTTGAGATTCGGTCTATTGGTGGAATAAAAAAATAACTTTAATTGTAACAATACTGAAAGTCATTTCGTCCCAATCAAACAATTCCGTGCATTTTTAAAGACATTGTAATCCCTCCATTTACGCTGATATCTAATTCCGCGAAAATGAAAACTGCGTAAACAGAACAGTTGTCATGATTTTTTTTTGACAGTTAGGGAGTTAGAAGACATTTGTTTATACATTATGTACATTTGTTTAAATAGCCATTATCCTGGTAAGTACTTCTAATGGTAGCCTTGTCAATGTACGTATATTGTGTAGCAGCGATATCTATTGACGATTATTTTGAAAATGTCGATAATTTTTCAACATCGTAAATTTTTTTTACTCGCGTACGCTGAGACAGCAGTAAACGAAGGGAATTAGATTGGCGAAACGAGATCGAACCTTCCTGGAAATTGACAGTAAGGATACAGGCAATGCCTCCAATCAGCATTGACATACATAGAGTCCATCTACGGCCCCAACGGTCCATACTTGGCCATAAGAATAGGTAAGTAGGTAATTCCGCCACGGCAGCAATGAAAAAGTTGAAATATTCATCGCCACCCAAATTCGGCGCATAGTATGACAATCCCACGTAGACACTCGTTACAGTAAACCTGGTGTCCAGAAAAGTAGAGAGAGGGGTCAATTAAAACGCGAGGAGATTGAAAACAATATTTTAACTTGTGAATTACAGATTTATGTTGCAGACTTATTTGTCCTTGAAAACAAAACCACAGAATGACGGAAATTAGTTGGGGAAAAACTGTTAGGGCAAAAGAACCCCTATTAAATGAGAAATTTATATAGATAAAAAACTTTGGGTTCTTTTGTTTCTATTCTTAGGTTAAAATAGTACTGTAATATTCAATAATTTAGATTTTAAGTAAAGCCCAACGAAAACAGTAATATGCTAATAGCGAAGACCCCGTTTCTCTGGATTCATTTTACATAAGGTATAGAAACAAAGAGAGATAATGGAATACGAATGCAACAAAATATCGAATAAAAAAGTAACGACTTTTTTGCAGAAAAGGTGTTGACCAGTTGCCATAATGGTTGGTAGTAATCCTCTAGGTTTTCACAAAGTATTTAAGCCTATTTTATAATGTTCAATGAATTAATGGCCCTAAATGACCATAACAAAATATTGTATAATCAATTCTGATATGGCAATCTTAATACGAATAATGAAGCTTTGTGATAGCAATTATAACTCAGTTGGCTAGTTTCCACACAGGTTAACAACGACAATCCGTTTGAATCAGCGCCGTCGCCAATGTAAAATATGAGGAGCGTTTGGTTTGAGTTATCGTTATTCTTATTTTGCGATTCATCCAAGCATAATACAATATAACATTATTGATAGTCAGGACTCCTCTCCAGGTAACTCGTTTTCGGTTAAAATTTAGTTCGTACATTAAATGGAAAACGAAAAAAAGTTGATAGTTCCAATGGGCCCCTAAGATTCCTTTGGATTTTGAACCTGATTAATACAACTCCTAAAAGTCGCTCCATAATCCAATTGACCCAACCCGTCTCCAACTTCTGTCTGGCGATACGGGACACGAAACTAAGAAAACGTGTTTGTTTTTCTTACCATATAAAGGTGATAAACACCGTTTTGCGTGCCAAGTTAGGTGATTTAAACAAGTCTAGCATCCCATACGAGACAGGGGACTTCGGGGATTCTTTGCCCTCTATTTCTTCTTCGATTTGTTGTTTTCTCTAAAAAAACAAACAAATGAAAACATAGAAAGTCAACTCATGTTAATTAATAGCAATACAATAGTCAACAAACAAGGAAAGTGGATAATTTTCTGCGTAAACTATCTGAAAGAAAACAAGACTTACTCGAAGCAGGGTCAAGTAATCGGGAGCCAAATATTTCCCATTGACACGGGCCATTTTTCGAATAATTTTCTCCGCTTCATCAAAACGGTTGTTGGCCAACAGCCAGCGGGGTGATTCAGGCATTACCCTATGGATAATTGCGACAATAACTACCTCATTATCTAAATTCTTTTACTCAAGCAAAAGTAAACGCATTGGCACACGGAGGGAGGGGGGAATTCACGTGCCCAGGGAAGACATCCTTTGACAAAATATGACACATCCTAATCCATTTAATTGTTCGCAAATCTTTGGTTATGATACGACCGAAATTACTTGCTATGACCGAAATGTGAATATACGTGATATTTCGGACACAGCATGTAATTTCGTTAAACAGAGTAAACTTGGAAAGAAAGTATATTGATTCTTTACATTCTTTGATTCGAGAAATTTATGTTAAGTTACCATAACGCGTGAAAAAATTAAATTACTGGCATAATGATTCACAAGTTAAAATTCATTTTAATTTTATTATGTTACATTCAAGGTACATTGTAAATTTTGTAAAGGCCGAACAGCAAAATAATTCTTTTAAATGCGTATTTCTCTGTTGGTTTTCCAAATGGTAAAAAAAAGTAATTATGCGTGTTACAGGAATTCGGCTTGTGTCCAGATATCACATAATTACATTACAGTTTGAAACAAAAAAGCCAAACCAGTAAATTACAATTCCTTAAAACAATAGCTTGTGAGTAAAATATTGCAATAAAAAATATTTAAGAAATATTTAACACGGTGCCTCCGGGGTGAGGAGCGGGGAATTCCTTTGCCTGGGTCACTGGTCGCATTTACAGTTAATTATATATATAAAAAGTACGTGTGCAGAAATCTTGGAAAATTCTGGCTCTCGACAAGAATTTCTAAAATTTGAAAAATAAAATTATGCAATTTCCCCTCTTCCGTTTATTACATTTCGTTGGTTGGGAATGCTTGCAACAGAATCAGAAGAAGATAAAGCTTTCTTTTCTCCGAAATAGCAAAAAGGAGATGAAAAAGTGCTACATTATTATTGCATGGAACGGTCGATGTCGCCCCGAGCGGAAACTTTTACTCTTGTACAATATTTCAAAGAACGTTGTCGGTATCATCTGACCAAGGCAAACGTAACAGAAAGAAAAATCTCAGTCTTGCAACCGACTTAATGATGTCGTTTCACGCAATATCCGTTTACGATCTGCTTAGCGAACGCCTACCGCTAATAAAAGAACAAAAAAATGTTTCTTTGGCAACAAAAAGGGAAAAGAATGATGGGAGGGAATGCTTGATTGGATTCCGCTCCGCGAAACTTACCACCAGTAAAAGAAGAAGGCCATGAAAGGCACAGTCGTGGCCAGACTAAGTTGTCTCCAATCTCGGATGAACCAAAAAATAGCCGAGACGGTAACAAGGCACAAAGAGTAGGCGATATTGCTAATTATGGACACATGGGTCCGCCAGTTAGGACCGACCATTTCGATAGCTAGAAAAAACAGTGCTCTGTTAACACCATGAATGAAACTCAGAAGCCGTAACCAAACAATCAGTCATTCTCAAGATAATAGCTTTACTAGTATGCCCAATGGTGGTGAGCAACAAACGGTACATTTGCATTAAAAACAAGGGTAGAGGACGCCCTTCCACAATTCACTCGCGTGTCAGTGTTCACTCTTTGTCTTTGTCGGATCTTAGCTACTGTTGATCATTTGTCAATTCTTCGGATAAAAATAAGCAAACTTTTTCCCCCACTAGATCTTATTCTGAAAAAATCCCTTTTACGTCATTACTCTTTAAGAAACCTAGAAAAATGGCCAATTCCCCAAAACCCGTCGAAAAAACGACGTTACCTTCGCTACTTAGAATATGCAGGGACGGAGATAAAAAAATGCTGGGGAGAAAAACCGAAAAACCAAAAAGAGGCTCTAGTCTTAATAAAACAAAGTATCCAGAAGGAGTGGGAGGTCCTATGGACCGAAAATTCTAGTCCATTAAAAGATCTTCAAGTAAACCCAAAAACCAAACCCATAATTGCAACCAAGCTTCCCAGGACAGTCTTGTCAAAAGTTATTCAAGCAAGAACGCTTCATTTTCCAACCCTCCACTATTTAAAACGTATTAAGAAAACGGACAATGATTCATGTGGCTGCCAATCCCAATCAAGACAGGATCTACCTCACCTATTGTTTCATTGCAGAAGCTTCAACAAGGATAGAGCAAAGCTCTTAAGAATGCTGAGCAAACACCGCCTACACTTTAATGCTTACACTATCTTGTCAAACCCCTCTATCATTCCCCATACGGCTAATTTTTTTAACCAAATAAGAAACCAGACAAAAACTAAACCTGTCAAACGCTGTCCATGACTTTTTCCCTTCTTGTCTTCATAACTTTGTAACTTCTCTTTCCCGAACTGAGCTCTACCTTTTGTTTCCTACATCATTGCTACACTTTTAGAGCCAATTCGAAAATTATATTTGTGTGAAAACCTCTAAACTTCGTTAGTGAATGCTCCCTCCTCCATAAAGAAAGTTATGTATCAAGTTAAAAAAAAATACATGACCGTCAATAGGCTATGCCTACGATGGTTAATAATAGAAAAAAAACAAACTTTTAAAAAATAAGATCCTAGATCAGGAACTGATTCAAGATCCAATCATTCGATTAAAACGTAAAAAATACCGATATAAAATTCGACAACCAAATGTCAGGTATCATCGACTCGATCATTTGATCAGTTTTGATCTGTTCAATTCCGAAAAATTCGTTACACTGCCGCACATTATTCGCGTAGCCACGTGGCTGCCACAATGGCAGTATTCATTGTTACTGAAACTGCCGCGGACTTGAGACGCGGCTTACACAACGCAACAATGAAAGTTGCGTATTTGCACGCATATAACAAGGCAAAGTCTCCGACAGCAATATTCAATATTGCCCAAGTGTTACTTTCTTTAGATTTTGTATTCTTTTTGTATTTTTCACCAGCGTGAGCATTCGCTCTTTGCTGGTACCCTTTCTCTTATTTTACATTGACAGAATGAAAGAAACGAGAAAATTGTATAGACGATTTCTCCGTAACTGTTGCATTTATTTCGGCAATTTTTTAACTAATAATACCTAGAATGTAACGTAGGCAAATTTTCGAAACTCAGACTTTTGGAAAAAGCAGACAAATTCTTCGAATAATTGTAAATATCTCTGTCGTTTTTCAAAATATCTCTTCGTAAGATTCTAGTGATTATCAATTAAACTTTACAGCCAAGATTACTTCGAGAAACATTGAGTGGTAAATGCAAAATGCGTCCACGAAAGTTTTCCATGTATTTCCATAGGAGAAGGACGGTATACAGTGGCCTTAAAAGACTTGTCTCGGATCTTTTGGTGTTGCAAATTTTTTAATAAATACAGTTCAACAAATAGCAACCTTTCGGCAGAAATAGTGCTAAAATAAGATGCAATTTGATTGTGTTGTATCTGTCGATTTCTGATAAACATTTAAGCTTATAACATCATTTTAAAATAACAATAACGCTAGGCTAATTTCTTGTACAAGAAAAAAAGGTTAAAACCTCCCGGGCCACATGTTATATTCGTTATCCGCATTAGAGCTAATTAACAGTTGTTTTAATTATCGTCTACTCTCATTTTTCCCCAAGTTTATACAATATATTTCGATTTAGTGAACATAATTTCGGACTGTGGCAAATCTTCTAACTAACCGAAATCTGGAAAACCATTTGTTGGCTATATTTGTCCCCAGACTTGTCTGCTAGATGTGATGTATGACGAATCTTTCAAGGGTTTTTTGACTGAAACGTTCATCTTTGTCATCTGATCTTTTTCAAGTAATCTTTTTCATGCCTTTTCTTTTTACTCCATGCAGACAAAACTAGAAAAGTTGGCTTACCTAAAACAAACGGGGTTCCCATGATGGCAGGAATGGTGAAGCCGACACCGACTCGAAACGCGAGCCAAGTCCAGAAATTCGGGGCCAAGGCTGTCGCAATCCCGAAGACACATTCGATGAACAAGAAGATGAAGAATGATGGCTTTCGTCCCAAGCTTGCCGAGCAGAAACACCAAGAAAAGTTTCACAAATCAGGTTTACAGGTCAAGCGAGTTCTTTCTCAAACGGCTGATGGTTGAAAGCTCTTGAGAAAAATTAAGCTAAAGGACTACAGACATTGCGTTGGCCACTAACTTTTTACTGCTTACATCATTGAGGGCTGTGTTTAGTTCGGAAGTTCGGAAGTTGGTTACCCAACAAGTGAACAAAATATGACCGATCACTGTGATCCATAATTGATTTTATGAAGAAATGGTTGTGTAGAGCACTTCAGTAAGCTAGCTGCTTTTTAAAACGTTTTTAATATGTGTAAAGAAACAATTGTCCAGGACGTGAACTAAGGCACTAATCCAAGTGTTTGCTCTTTCCGATAATAATACAATCTACACCCCTTCAAAACTTATCGTTACCGCAACTTCCAACAATCGAAGCTGAGGTCCTTAATCAATAATGACGATATGCGTTCGCTGATCTAAATGCTTCATCAAACTAAATAATATGACATGTATGACGTCGTTCGCTGGACATTATTCTAGTCCAAAGCGATTTAACTGACAGGTGTGAGTTTTCGGAGTTTTATTATTCCCGTTGCGGATGTGAAGCGAAGCGCGGGTAGATTAATTGCACAAATGGAGGTAAGCGAAATTTTTCCAACATTTTTCGATTCTTGGCGTGATAGCCAACGAGCATGTCTCAACACTATGTACCCCAACACACCCTTTTGTTATTTTGAGTTATACTTTATTTATATTTGCTTGTTACTCTAATGCAACTTTTGTAAGAACCGATGCCGGCAATAGGCGTAATCCTACTGCCGGCCAAATTCAATAAATAATAATAATAATAATAATAATAATAATAATAATAATTAAAAAACGAGCAAGTAACTTAGGCTCGGGCAAGACCGGATACTAGTGGATATTCGACAATTCTTTTATCGTGTGGTGCATTACTGAGAGAAGCAGATGCTCGCGTTCGCGACAAGCCCAGCTCAGCGGATTCGAACGATTTTCGATTTAAAGATTATGCAGTATTTACCAAATCAACCACGAGATATTACTATAGATCAATTAAACTACCAACAATAAGCTCCATCTTATCAAATAGCGTCTAGAGTGAACAAATGTTCGAAAGGTAACTAATCGAACTTTCTGAATTACAACATAAATGCGGCACATAGTCAGTAAACTGAAGCTTATCACAATACTCGTAAGGGAAACGAAGCAATTGGCCGAGAATTTGAGAAGTAATGTAATACAGATCTCGGTCATGAGAACTTGATCGTAAACAAGTGAACGACAAATCGAATACTTCCTTAAACCAAGTGTACAGTAGATTACTCGGCAAAAAAAAAACGACCCGAACAAACCGTCTTATTGCTAACGTCCCACGCCACCGATAGGAGGCCTAAGTTGCGGGTCCAAAACGTTCGGAAGACGGAAAATAGGGACACCGCTTGCGCAACTGTTAGGTAGAGGATATTTTTTTCTTTGCCGAGTACTATACACTGGAGTATCAGACGTACTGTGTCAGTCAGGGATAATGACACAGTACGCACGGTTTGACATGCTTCAGTTAACATTGAAATGGTGACACAAGCCAAGGGGGCGTGTCTTCGTGAACGTTATTACTGATAAAAATGAACATGAGAAAAATGAACTTGAGACTACAAGAAACTTTTCCTTAGATTTTAACACATTTTAAGGGAGAAGTTAATTATCTTCCCGTTCATCCGTATTTCCTAGTGCTACTTCAACTTTTAAACTATTTTCTACCATCTGTGCAACAATCGTCTGGTTTTTGGCGCAATTTAAATTCGATGTTGTCCTACTAGACGAGCTATGATTAAAAAGAACTACAATTGATACGTATAGCTACTCCCTGTGGCTTCTCTTCCAATGCCACTGTCGATTATATTTAAAGGGCATTGACACCAAAAACGCATATAGAGATTTTGATGGATTATTATAATGCACATTATTCTAAAAATAGAGAATTTTGTTTCGATTCTTTTTTTTTGACCAGCCGTTCTGGAGATATTTATTTCCAAAGATTTGTCCTTTTCCTGCCATGAGAAGCGTGACGTCACGGAAGGGAAAATTTGAATTTAATGGACAATGGACACCAAAAAATCATATACAGATTTTGATCGATTATTATAATATACCATGTTCTCAGAGTAGAGAATTTTGTTTCGATTTTTTCTGACCAGCCGTTCTGGAGACATTATTTCCAAAGTAAGTTTTGGCTTTTTTCCCGCCCATGAGAAGCGTGACAAGGACGGAAAAATTTGAATTTCAGAGTTCTTATTTCCTAAGTACCTTCGTTATTATTTCGCACCTCAGAAAAAGACATATCAAGAAACTAGATTTTTCACTCTTTTTATAATACAAAGTTGTTTTTTTGGTGTCCATTGCCCTTTCAATATAACGTTTTAAAAAATCAGAAAATCAACAGGGCTAAAACTACAGCAATTCAACTAACCAGGAATTGAAAAAAACCTCACCCCCAGAAATCACTATTAAATCACAACTTTATCTACCTGGGTAGTCAAATGACCTCCAACAAAGCGGCTCTGCCAATCTCAAAAGACGCTTGAATCTTGGAAGTACAAGTCTTAAGGCTACCTAACCGTACCTAACCGTGTTATCCGGAAAATTATTTGGGAAAAATTTCCAATTTCAAACATTTAATCGCAAGGTTCACTAGAGCCGCTTAAAAGTCTTCGTCTCCCGAAAAACGGAATTCAAATCCGAGATTTAGTTTTGGAGTTGTCACCTAGGACGTTTCAGAAAGCTATTTAGATGATAAATGGGATACTAACCGACGCATTTGAATTCCGTTTTCGCCATTAAGTTATGTAAATGGTGCTTTAGTATACCTCGAGGCCATATACGTAAAAATGCTTTTTCAAAAAAAAAGACATTGACATTTGAATCACTTTTTAGTAATTGATTAAAATTTGTCAAAGAAAAACTCGACGATGTGCACTAGATATTACAATCTAAAGCTTTACTGATGAGATTCTTTAATGAAATACTGGGTATATTTGGCAAAATCGCTGACACCGTTGAACATGCGATTCGGAAACAGAAAAGATCTCCATACTGCATAAGACATAACTCTCGAACACTATTATCACCATTACGATGTATGATAGTGAAACATGGTCTTTAAACGTAGACGACAAATGACGCCCGTCCGCCTTTGGAACAAACGAGCTTCGTCGTATCGTTAGAGTGACTTATAAAGACAAACATAACTAACCAAGCCCTTTCGAAAAGCTGAACTACAAAAACGTAGTTCTTCAGCGGATATAGCTTCGAAAGCTTCGATGTTTGCACATATAGAACGAATGGATGCCTCCCAAATTCCGAACATAGCTTTCAGTTTCAGAGTGCATGGGTCTCCGCTCAGTAGCCGCCCACCACTGCGCTGGATCAGCAATTTTCGCTAACCACAAAATTAGTTGCCTACTGCGGCTGCGAGAGATAAATGTTCTTATCGACATATCGTACATTACAAACCGAGAGTAAAAAACCCTAAGCATCCAACTGGGCTTTTTACGACCTAAGAAAAAGGAACAGATATACGATGTGTTGTGTCTGCTGGCCAGAGATGGGACATCGAGACCTTGTCTTGGTCTCGAGACCGGTCTCGAGGGTATGAAGGTCTCGGTCTTGGTCTTGTCTCGAAAGAAATTTTTTTTGTCGGTCTCGGTCTTGGTCTCGAAAATCTTATCATGGTCTTGGTCTTGGTCTCGATGCCTTGGTCTCGATTTCAAAGAATATGGTGAGAATTAATGTAAGCGGAACTGTTCGCACTTTCGAGTTTACTTAGTTCCGTTTTCTAATGCCCAAGTAACTCCTTATCTTTCTAATCCAAGGTCCACTAAACGCTTATAGGGGTTGTCTTAGATAGGAACCTTAATTGCGAAGTGAAAGGCGTTGGTCTTTCACATAACTCTAGGAAAATACTCGTTCGAAAATACGTACGAAAATAATCTTATAATATTCTTAAACTACCCCTTTTTTCACTTAATTGCGTATACAGTCCAATGTGTCAAAGAAGTTCAGTCTTAGTCCAACATAAAGCGAAAATGGAAATCAAAACCGTCCCAACAAAAAAACTTTCGGTCATCGAGTTCTGCTATAAAGATTTTTTATTATGATTCGGCAAGGCAGAAATGGGTTGCTACGTGTAAATTTTGTTCACCTCGTAAAGACCTTCGTGAGGCCTCTGGAACGACGGCTACATGTATTAGGTATGTTATATATAAGTTTTATATATGTA
>JAHZNP010002068.1:0-11314 GCA_020615345.1 Triops cancriformis | reverse complement strand
TGCTCAAAAATGCAAACCAGAGAACATGGCGTCGTATTCTCCTTTGCAGGGATCACGGTGGATCTCATACTGATGTCTTAGACCAATAAAATACGATTTTTCTGAATAAACTGAGAATTGGAAGCGAAAGTGGTCTGACTTTTTTTTCATTGTTGCGGTTCCCTAAGGGTCCGCAAGATGGCAACTGTCCCGGTCACATTCCGGGATGAGTCCTGAATGTTAAACAGGCGTCACCGATTTTTTTTTCATGCAACTTTTTTTTTACAGGCAAAAGAACCCAGGTGTTATAGGACTTTCGGGCCACCCTGTATATATATATATAAGAGATCCGTGCATTTATACTGCACTTGTTTACACATACACTAATATAAGGAACTCGAAGGTGGGGAATTAAAATTTTACAATTATATTTTTTTCGTGGACTAGGACGGCATTTTTTAGCATGCACTTACTTTAACAAATCACAGCAAGTAAACTGTTGCCTTAGAAATGAGATTTTTTTACAGACATATCAATTACTTTGACCGTTCTCTAATAACGCGGAAAGTTGTATGGCAAACTGCTGAATGATCAAAGCTTTTCTTTATTGCTCCAAAGAATCAAAAAAGCTAATGAGTAAGCTCGAACTTGATCATTTGAAATCAAGTGCGCGAGTAAGAAACTCGTAAACGTTCACTGAAATTTTTCCCCGCACTCATCAATACAAAAGACATAAAATAACTCTTAATTTATTTCGTTTGTTAATGAATCTTGGTATGAACAGGGATTCGTTGTAATAGAATAGAAAATGATTAATGTACGTAATATCTTGATAGTTCATGAATAAAAAATAGAGATATTCAGCGAACGTGTTCGGAGATCTACTTTGAACCGTGAGTTACGTGTTACGCAAGAACAACACCGAACAAGTTTGGAACCACTCACCGACAACGAAAAGAGCTAACGGGGAGAAAGTTCCATCTCGGAGAGCTTTTGCCAAAAATCGTAAATTCTGGTCATGATTCGCGGAAACCACAATGTACACAGTGGATTCGGACAGTGGAACTTGGACGCTTTCCCAGTTTTCGATGATATTGACCAAGTAATACGGGATTGGTAATGCTTGTCCCATGTGAGACACAAAGTCTAATTCCAGGTCGCTGCCGAATGTGATTATGGACGTGGAATGGCCCAAACGTCGCAGACTAGGTGACATACCGTTGATCAGACTAGTAAGTGAGGTAAAAATCGCGTTTGCCGGCACGTGGTTTCGCGCTGTAGCGAATTCCATCCTAAACTCCGAAGAGTACGAGTGAAGTTCAGATTGTCGTAAAACAGCAGAGAATATTTTATAAAAAAGAGAAATGAGATACAATAGAAAGGAAAAGGGGAAGTTTAAGCACTCCTACAAAACAAACAAAAAAATGAGGAAGGAGGATAACTTCTCAGAAAACACGTAAATAAACAGAAAATGTGTATTCTACATTGAAGACGCTAACATAATTTCTCTGATTTGTAGCTTGTTTTTGAAACTAGCATCTATTGTATTGTATACTATTTTATTGTTCTGATGACTCTTATATTATGTACGTAATAGTAATGATGGCTTTCACTTGATATATCTAAGAAATATTATAATATAAATTAAAGTCTACATATTACACATGTAAAATCACAGATTGTATTAGAAATCAGCGAAAATTAAGGTTCTGACAACGGCAAATAACGTTGAAAACAAACCCAACTTTCTAAGTAAATGTTACCAAGTAAAAGCGAGCCATATGCTGTACAATTTGTGCCAGTTCATCACTAGACGCCACTCTACCCCTTTCGCTCCTCTGAACTTTTTGACTACTGTGCGACGAGTACGGATACATTCACCCAAAAAAACTTCGCGCAAGGCATCAAAACAACCTCGTCTCATTTATGTAATGTCTATCATACTCCTTGATCTCCTGCTTCAAGTACAAGGCAACACATTTCCCTATTGCACCCCAATTTGCTATTACCTTGTAAATTCAAGTTTCAGCAAGTTGTATTTGAACAAATGTCGTGATCGGCGACAAAAACTTGTTTAATACCCGTGAAACTGTCCTAGAGGCAATTTCCTTTCATGGACGAATTGCACTGTCAATTGTAAGAGTGCGATTTTTTTATTGAATAACCCGCGTAGGCTTTCGCCTATTGCAGTGCATCAAGTCATGTTACAAACTGCGCAAAACACTGTGAAGAAATATATAAAAACTTCACAACAACTTGTAACAGTACATATAATAGTATACTTAAGTTACTAGAAAGTACAAGAATAATGAATGTTTTGGTCGTATGGTGGCTGAAAGAGTGCGATTCTTTGAGAACTTGGTTGGTAGATTTTATGAAACGTAAGAAAATCGCAATGTAATACTTTTTTGTTCTTTACAGAATCAACGAAGATACACTTTTTGCTCGAAAGAAACTGGTACAGACCTGACGTAAATGCTCTGCTGTCTTTGCCAGGTTTTTATGGATTTTAAACAGCACGGCACAAAAAACGTACAAATTCAACTCTTTCTTGAAGCACAAGGTCCGAAACATGGAAGCACCTCGTCATCCCACATATGCAAATTGCTCGTATCAAATCGGGAAATTGGTGGCTCAGTTTAACTGTAGTCGGGAAACCCATGAAACCTCAAAAACAGTTAAAAGTCTGTACAAGCAAAAATGGGTGGAAAATTGGACTAAGAAAACTTCAACATTGTTAAGCTTAGGAATTACTCCCGAATGCCTACCCATTTGCAAATTAAACTTGAACAGACAAACCATTAATACCCTGATAAAACTTCGCTGCTCACGCTATCCTTCCTTGGCTTTTCTCCACCGTATTGAGAAGACTGATAACCCATACTGCCCGTGCTACGCTCAAAGTATCCAAGACCTCAAACACATTCTCTACGATTGCAGGTGGCTAAATAAACCAAGAGCAATCCTTCTTCAAAAACTATCGAAAGAAAAAGTTCACTTCAATATGGAAACCATTCTAACGAAGCCGAAGATTTTTACAGCAGTGGAAAGTTTTATGAACAGCTCCTGTGAAATTTACAAACAAGGGAGGGCACCACTCTAGTTATTAGAGGAAGCCCATTGGTTTAAAGTTAAATAGGGAAAACCATGTACAATATAAGAAATGAAACGTTAATAAATGTCGGCAAAGAGCTTTGCTCACGCTGAATTAAATTTAAACAAGGATTGAAGGGAATCATACGAGTAATTTTGACCTCAATTCAAGGAACAGGTCGAAGAATTCAGCACTGATTTAACGAACAGTTAATAGTGCCACTTCTTGCTCGAAAAAAAAAACGGTACGAAGGACTCACTTCCCCACAAAGACTTTTTTATTTAAGATAAAAAAGGCGACCTATCCCACTTGTCCCTGCAACAACTATTCGAAACAAAACTTAAGACATTTAACAAATCAAGAGCTATTCTTTTACGTGAATTAGCCAAATCAAAAGTACATTTTATCCCCCAACTGATGTTAACAACTCCAAAATCATTCAACGCTATTAAATCCTTCGCCAATGTCATCATTAAAGACCTAAATTCAACTCCTTAATTCCCCTTAATCGCAAATGTACCCAAGAACCAAATTGTCTGAAAGACTCAATAATTACTAAGCCATTTTCCATGAAGCTTTGAATATCTTCCTTGAAATATAAAACTTGTACAATCGCATTCTATACCTCGCCACTATAAGACAGAAACAATACAAGACGGCGGCAACGGGCAAAGCTCAAGAAACGCCAATTAAAAAAAACGGTACGAATTTAACGCAACCTTTGCGCAGTTTGTGCCAAGTTTTTATGGATTATAAGACAATTTGACTCATAAAACGCACCAATCCCAACTCGTTCAGTTCTAACGAAATCAAGGCGACTTACGTAACAAACCTTGATGCAGATTCGGCGAACATCATGACACGTTTCCAATACATTCTTGTCCCAAAATTTTGCTTCGTAATCCTAGAATTTTAATCCACAATGATCAAAAGTGTCTTTAATATTTCCAGTGACTAACTAACATTTTACTTTTTGTACAGACGGAAAGCATTTTTTTCAATACACGAATTCTCCGTAGTGTCCCCTCCTCCTCCCACCTCCCCCCCCAAAAAAAGCTAGTAACTTATTGTCTAATTAACAAAAACTAATTCAACCCAAATAACTCTTTGGGCAATGCTGATGCCACATTTTGAGCGTTAATTCATAAATTGTTTTGTGGCTTATTTCATTGAAATTAAACAGGATTCCTAAACAGATGCTTCAATGAATAAACCAAGACATTTTATTCAAACAATAAAGAGATTATTAATAAAATTTAACTGACAAACCAAGGAATAAGTTATAAAATTAGTTAATAAAAACATTACTGAAATTATCCCAACAGCAAATTCTAAATTATACAACATAAACTTTGAGTCAACTTTGCTACATATCCTACTGCGGCTCAATTTCACAATCAGGAAGTAAAACATGTCTAATTGCCCCAAACGTGTCCTTAACCTGTTTCTATTCACAACGCGTAGAAAAACATCGGAAGACAGCGCGAGTTCACGTATACGCTGTGAAACAAAGTGGGAAATTTTTATTTCAAACCTTTTGGAAGAGTTCTACGGAAGTTCTCCCAAAGAAACTGGTTTTCCATATCAAGTGAGGTGTGTTTCCCCATCGACTTGCATGGTACAGAATTCCCCGGGCCTCTCGCGGCGCCCAAACACATTACTGAAGCCTTGGCTTCTGGTTTTTCTTAGCGTGCACCTCCCAATGGTTACCTTGCTCCTATTCACAAAGACTGTTTTCCCCAGGTGTTGGGCAGGATTCGAGTTTTGTTGCCCTTGGGTTTCAAGCAAAAAGGGAAGCGGAAGAAAGAGGTGCTTGCGCTAGCGTACCACTCAAGCTGAACAAAGGTTCCCACATGATGATCTGGCTGATACTAGTGGGGAATATACAAGGATGGGCCGGGAAAAACCTGACGAGTGCTGCAGACAGGTTTTTTATTGAAGAAGAAAAGAGGTGGACTTTGTGGCTTTTTTGGGAGTTGCGATTTCTCGACGAGTATAAAACGGTCCTGCTAAGCCGTCATCTTCACCAGTCTTCTTTTCACCACCTCTTCTTAGCTTCCAAAGCTTCTCAGCAAAGTACAATCCCCGAAATGGCCTTCTCTAAAGTTACCGTAAGTAATTTTCACTACTTTCCATAGTTTGGTTATTTCATTACTTTCCACAGTATTAGTTATTTCATGAATTTCACTTTAAAATTATATTGTGTTAAATTTTTCAAAGAAATAATAATGCGAATTGAAAATTAATGGCGCCTTTAATTGTTGCAGATTGTTTTCTTCGCCTTGGTGGCTTTGTCTTTGGCTATGCCGCAACATAGACCACAGAGACCTTTCGGTGGCAATCTCGGTGGCAATTTCTTCCCACAAGGCGCCCAGGCTCAAGCTGGAGGTTTCTCCAACACCAATACCGGACTCTTCGGAACGCAAGGTTTGTTCGGTGGATTGTTTAAAGTATGAGTAAGATTACGGAAAATGTTTCTTTTGAATAAATAGGATCTGGCGTTGGATTTGGTTCTGCTAGCGGACCTCATGCTGCCTTCGCTACCGGCCAGGCTAGTTCTTCAAGTAATAATTACATTACAATTTTACTAATTATAAGGAACGTTTTAAACCGTTGATTGTTTCATTAGGCGGATTTGGAGGTTCCAACGCTCAAGGAGGTGGTACCGCCTTCGGTTTCTAAACAGGAAAGTTGACGACGAGACGAAATGTTACATGACCGGTTGCTTTTCACAAATATGAATGGTACATTGCTAGAGGCAATTTGTTACAATTTGATTGTAAATAAAACTTTTTAAATTCTAAAAAAGTTGCTTACACTTATATTGTGTTTAAGAAATTTGAATATTGTCGCCTTCACTTGAGTTCAGTAATGGTTTAGCTTTAGCAGAAGGCTTATGTTTCCCGTAACTTAATTCACCCTTATTCGATATCGCTTATCAGACTGTCATTTTTACCAATGCGAAGCTAATTTCCGTTAAACTTAAGTTCACAGTATAATACAGTGTGGACTCTACATCGCATGCCGCATACTCACCTAAACGGCTTTGATCCAACCTTTTGGATTTTATCCAAGTTTGGACGTTCCGAAGTAAGAGAGTTCTTAAATTCGAGATGGTACCGCCTTCGGTTTCTAAGCAGGAAAGTTGACGACAAGACGAAATGTTACACGACCGGTTGCTTTTCCCAAATATGAATGGTGCATTGCTAGAGGCAATTTGTTACAATTCGATTGTAAATAAAACGTTTTAAATTCCTAAAAATGCGTACGCTTACGTTGTGTTTCGGAAATTTGAAAATTGTCGCCTTCAGTTGACTTTAGTATCTCAACTGAAGGTTATTTATCTGAAGGCTTTTGCCTGTGCTTCACGAAACTTCACCCGTATCCGATATCGGATATTAGACTGTTGTTTTCACAAATGCGAAGCTAACTTTTGGTAAACGTAAGTTTACAGTATATTACAGTGCGGATTCCGCACTGTATACCGCATATTTCTCTAAGCATACGTTGTGGCCTCTTTACGGTACCAAGACCAGTAACAATGTCTAGAAGACGTAGAAAAGCTGGGGAAAATTAAATGCTGCTATATTCTGGGGCACTTTGAGCATCCCAACAATGGAGGCCCAAACTGAAATTCAATAGTACTACTGTGTTAGATGTAACACATTCCTCTTACTTTGCTCTAATCTTCGCGCCAGACCTACAAAAAATCAGTATAGGGCGCATTCTGAAGTATAGTTCTGGTTGCTCTCGTAGGGCACGCTAGTGGGAAGCCTTCATTGATTGTCCAATTCTGTTGATATTTACCAGTGTCGCTAGGATATCCGTGCATACAAGATTGTTTATAGCAACTATCAGTGCATACAAGATTGTTTATAGCCAACCAAAGCTGGTATCCTAGCGACAGTGGTAAATATCAACAAGAAGCGGACCATCAATGGCGGCTTCCCACTAGCGCAACCAGATCGTACTTCGGAATGCGCCCTATTCCACTAAACCATGGAACTATCGACATCAGCCGGTGCGGCCTCGGGAAATCCCCGCTCCCCTTGAACTGGGGAAAGGAGAGTCCGCACTCGCGCTTTATGTTTTTTCGCTGTTACCATTTCTGTTTCATCTTTTGATTTGATCTGGGCTTTGGAAGTATTCTTTGTCGAGTTCCGCAAGGGTTTTCTGTAAAAGAGTTCAGTTGTCGACGAGCATTCGAACAATTAAAGATTGGAAAGAACGTTATTTGTTATTTTAAATACGTTTATTTTCCGGCTCACGTTACTATTTGGTGGCAGCGGTTGGATCAGATTGGGTCTCAGTCGATTGCGACCATATATTGAAATATAGTGATATTGATATATGTTGACATAGTGTATATTGATATATTGTATATTGCGACGACTTTTGACACATACTGATAGGTATAGGTTTATTGCAAACCTATAGTTCAACGGGAGACATAGGGTTGATAGTGGAGGAGAAGATGTAGTGTACAATAGAGTAGAATAAATTTAAATAAAAAATAACAGGGGACAACCCGCTTAAATGGCACCTGGACGCCTAAGCACCGTCGAGCGCGGGGGGAGCAGAAGGAGAAGAAATAAAAAATGACCCAATTGAAGCATGTTCATGAATACATGTGCGAAGGAAGCAATTCAGTAAACTTATACATTAAACGGAAAATTCTAATTAAAATGTTCAATGTTGGGGTGGAGTGAAACGCAAAATTGTGTTCCGCCTAGGGCGCAGAATTGTGTAAGCATGGCCCTTATTCCAGACGATGTATTCTGTGCTTTTTTTACATTGAATGCCTATTAGTATCGTAAGATTCTTTGAAGGAAATCTGTACATATGCTGTGAAAGGAAAAATGAGGAAAACAGTTGTTCAAGTACGTGAGGGAAAAAGTGCGCACGCTATAAGTCCTTCAACTGTTCCATTTCCTCGTCAACGTAGAAACTAGAACCCTCACAAAGGAAAAAAAATTCATTCCTTTTGTAGCGACATGCAAGAAGATCTGCCTTAGGAGACGAACTTACGAAGCTCCTGGTTGAATATTGACTGCATACTGAGGAGGTTCATTCTATAATGTAGGCTACTCGAGGCGTATTGCTTACGCTGAATCAAATGGTTTATTCTAAATTTCCAAGATATTTGAGCCGGTACAGGACGAGTAGATCTATAATTGTATGTATCGGGTTATATAATTCGCATGTACATTTTTACAATACGTTATTTTCTGACGGTTTCAAATTTTGAGCTCCAATACGTATGTATTGTCAGAAAGATTAAAACTGAAATAGCAGTTGTAAGTACGAGGCAATTTGGTTGTGCTCACGCCAAATTACCAAAAGAAAAACTGAATCGAAGGCAATATAAGTATTGCTCTTTCATTGCTCTTTTGTTTAGTACCGTTCCTTATTTGGTTTCCTTCGGGGATGGATTCATTAATTTTCAGTAGGCCGTATTTTCACCCAAGTTTCAAAGTGCCCCTCGGAAAAGCTTCGGGAAAACCGTAACAAATGAAATCTGCGACGACTTTTGCCATCGTTTTGATAACGATTCCGTAGTTGACAGGGTTGAGTTTCTAGTCGTAGTAATTTTTTACGTCAACTCAAAGGCCTTTTTTCGAAAAAGTAAAAAGTATAACCCATATTTTAGACCCCCTCTACGTTGTGAGCACAGACGAAACGGGCTGACACAGCTTAGAGTCCGAGCCAGGTTGGACTGAGCTCTAGACGTTCAAATGGGCTGGGCTTATATACAGAGTTTTGAGGTCACGAATTGGGTTCAAAACAAGTGACACGTAAGTGTGAGACAACACTTACAGAAAAACAGGACAACAGATCAGAACACAAAAAGGTTGAGTGGTTTACATCACGGTTGTACTGGACATTACCCAGGGGCGCCGCGAGAAGTCTATTTTTCATTATTTTTTTTATTTATTTTACCAATTTTACTTAATGATTTTACCGGAATGTACTATGATAATTCTGATCAAACATTCTCGTATTGAAACAGCTATTAAGGTAGTACTTTTCCTTTGTCTAATATTTGAGAACAGCTTTTGGATTTCCAAATTTTACAGATGACAACCAAGATTCTACCGACTAGGCTTCCTGGCCAGTAACTGGATCTAAAAAAAATCAAAGTGCTTTGGATCAGGTTTGGGATCACGGAACGAATTTTTCGATGAGTGATCCAAGGTATGTTTCATGGTATGATCCAAGCTTATGTTTCATGGATCAGTATCCAAGAGTGTTGTGATTCCTATCCAACGATAGATATTCTGAATTACGCTAGTTATCAGTGGCCCGAATACTACAATAATGGAATATGATCCTTGATCTATCCCGTCTATGTCCCAAATTCTGTGATCGCGGATCAGGATACATGGATTATGATCCGTGCTCCGAACTATGATGTCGGAACGGCTCCCCACGTCTCGCTCAAAATGTGTTCAACTTCTCTTACAATATGTTCAAAGAACCAATATATAGCAGGCCATGCAGTACATGGCATTGTGGGAAAGCTAGAACTGAAGGTTTCTCTACCGAAAAAGCTTTTCAAAAAAATTCCTTAATTTCCACTTTCTTATAATTGTAAATTTTTCTGGCGTTGTTTTCCAGACACAAAGAAAACTCGACATTCTTGGCAAAACGTGGCGAAAATTATGCAGGGATCCGATCTGAAAAATGCTTTGGAGCAGAAACGGATCTTTAATCCGTAAGCCATTATCAACTGTCCTGATCACAATCCGTTTAACTGGATCACGGACCACAATCCAAAATGCCGAACACGGATCACGTTCATGGATCGTGATTTGAACATGCGAATTTTAGATTGCCAATTTTTGGCCCATCATATTTCATACTTCACGAAAACTAAGCTCGAGCCAATCAGAGCAGCTATCAAGACTCCACATCTCCTGGCTTCTGTTGTGTACACCAACTCCAAACATAATCATTGCAGATAATACAAGAAATTGCTGTCAAACTTCCAAAGGATTGACTCCAAACGTCACACGCTTATAGCTGTGATATGCGGATTAGGTCCGGAAAGTATTTAGCATCAGGCTCATACAACAAATCGGATCATTTGGTACGCGATCGACGATCCGTTTCGTCGCATCATGATCCTGCACTGTAAAAAAAATTGCAGATTTACAATTGCAGCAAAAAATTAGAAGGACTTACTGTAAAACTGTTACTGTAAAATTACTTTAGAAATGTTGTTCTATAGCAAATTCGTGGTTAAAAAATCAATTTTGTAAGTATTTGTACAGTGAAGTCCTTGTAATTTTTTGGTGCACAACGAATCATTGTAAATTCACAAAATAATGTTTTACAGTGTGGTGTGCGGTCTGTGACCACGGAATACTTCTCGGATCAACTAAACAAGTCAGCTTAACTAAGATTATGGGTTACGGATCATGATCCGTGGTCTGATTCAAGAATCATGGATCCAAGAGCCTTTAGCCGTGATCAGATAGGAATGATGTGATCGTAGAGTATGATCTATGATTCTCTGTGCATTTTTGGGATCAATGATCACCGTTCAAGTGATTCGTAATGGAAGATCCAGCGTAATATCACGGATTAAAAACCGTGACCTTAACTGTTACGCGAATAATTTGCGGGTAAACGGTTAAAGCGTTTCGCCACTTAATTTCCTTCATTAGCGCCATGGGAGTTACCGTATTATTCAAGAGACTGCTGGTGTTTCAACTATAGGCATATAATGTCAATCGTATAGTGTAAGAGAGTTCCGTGATCCAAGCATGCGGATTACGGATCATGGATCAAGGGCCAAGTTTGTGGATTTCGGATCACGGGTCCCGGATCAAAATTCGAAAGTTGGGAGCCGAGCACCGAAACTACGGATCACGGATCATGACAAGAGCCAAGCTTGTGCATTGTAATGTAAACTAGATAAAACCAAGCTTGGTTCAGCTACGACTGACTCTATTAACAAAGTGCCAGGCTATTTACATACACACAACCAAAGTCAGATGTGATCATGTGGCATTACAAATAGCTCCAGGTAAGGTTAATGTACAGGGTCAGAGGTCTAAGCAAGGTTAACATACAAGGACACACAAGGAACCATACAGCCATTCCATGACAAAGTTACTCATTTATCGCAACGTACATTACACAACGCAGTCCCATAAATACCGAAGTATATATTTACTACATTCGCCCCTTTAACAAGAAAACTTCACTCCTTACACTCCCTGATCCCAAGTGGAT
>JAHZNP010002067.1:0-11319 GCA_020615345.1 Triops cancriformis | reverse complement strand
TGAAGAGAATTTGAAGAAATACGATGGGCCTGCTAGAACTGTTTTTCTGGAAGAATGCAAGAAAAAACTCAAACAGCAGACAGGAGTGTTTTCAAAACTAGCAAGTTCTCAAACTTCCAGTGTAATTGCATCTTACGCAGTAGCTTTGGAGCTCGCAAAGGCGAAGAAACCCTTCACTGATGGAGTCATTATAAAAAAAATGTGCTAATGAAATGGCAAATGCTTTCAATGATACCAAAACGGCGGAAAAGTTTGAAACTGTCCCTCTCTCGCGTCAAACGATGTCAAGACGGGTGGACGATATCGGCGAATACTTAGCAGAGAAACTCGCTGTACTGGTGCAAAAATGTTGTTTCTTCTCGTTGTGTTTGAACGAAAGTACTGACCAAACTGACATAAGTCAAGTTGCAATATTCATTCGTACTGTTCAATGCAATTTTTCGCCTAAAGTAAAGTAAAAGTAGAGTACTCAGAGAAAGTAAAAGGTCTAACGTTAGGCAATGTACAACCAATCGCTGTCTAGGTGAAGGGGGAAAACCACGAAGTTTAAGTGCTCGCTTGCATTTTTCACAAAACACTTGCTTTGAGAATATGCAGAAAAATAAAATACAATGAATTCAATTTATTTTCATTGCCTGTTTAAATATTTCCTGAATTCTATAAATACATGCTTAATTACAATAAAGTTACAGTAATAAAAAAATTACGTTTACGTAGCAGTAAATTTAATTTGTATAAAACAAAGGAAAAAAAGTTGACAAGTTTTCATATAAAAACTGAGTAATGCAATTCAAATGGCTTTAGATATTTCGGTAATAATATTACGATTTAGACATCGTGTTTAATCACAAAGTAAAAACATTTCGTATTTTTTTGATAAAGCAAGTGACTGGCTACGCTTTAGCCAACGGCTTACTTTACCACCTAAATCTTCAAGAGTTCGTGGACAGCCTTTCTTTAGTAGACCATTGGTGCAAGCCCCGTCATAACCTAATGAAGGTAAATCAGCCTCTAGAGGCTTAATTAGACCTTTTATTTTCTCTGAGTACATTTTTTGCTCCGTATAGTACTTACTCTGAAACATTCTAAGTCAAAAAGGACTTAGCCGTTTTGTTCATGGACCGGACTCATCAAATTTCTGTCCAATTTAAAAAATAACTTCCTCATGTGTAGTTACTGTAAATGTTTAAATAACCCGAAGTGCTGTGTCCCGTATTAACCAGAAGGGCCACACTACGCGAGGTCTCAGCACAAGCCAGTTACAGTAGTCCTGCGTTATCCGACGCCGCTACTGGTTCTAGCACCGCCAGCAACGTACCGTGTCCTACCTCTCGGCAGCCCGCTATCCCAGCCCCAGCGCCCCAGCCGTCACTTACCGTGTCCAGCCAACCCCCGCTAGACGTAAATCCCGCAGAGATACCAGGGAGGTAAAGGACGAGTCAACCGGGTCACCTAACCATCACTCGCCCGAGCTACCCAGTTTTTCCTCTCCCGACCAGCCTTACCTGGCCTTACCCGGACAGCTGCACCTTCCGGTATCCGCCACGATGAGTCCCCAACGATCCGGCTCAGTTGAGCGCATCCGTCGCCCTCGTGAACCGAAAGAATTCTCGGGGGCGTCAAAAGAGGATCCATTGGTATGGCTTCGAGACTATGAGACGGTCGCTCTTTACAACGGTTGGACCGAGGATGATAAACTGGCTTTTATCCCATCTTACTTGAGCGGGTCCGCTAGGACCTGGTACGACCGACAGTATAAACGGGGGGCTACCCCTGCAAACACCTGGGCTGAGTTGATGGGTCATTTCCACCAACGGTTTATTCGGTTAGATCGACGGAGCTACTTAAAGGACAAAATCCGGCGCCGATACCAACAGGCGGACGAAACAGTAGAGGATTACTGCTACTCCATTCTCGATCTATTCTGTGATCAGATAGATCCGGACATGGCCGAGGAAAACCGCATCGAGCATTTGTGTCATGGGCTCAAGCCCAGTATAACAGAAAAACTAAACTTATAACGGATCAAGAACGCTGACCAATTTATTGAGGAAGCAGCCGCAATCACCTATGCACAAGAGCGAGCAATTTACTCTAATTGGGTACGAAACGCCACAAGGTCAAAGGCCCATAGCGAAAGTGAAGAGGATGAACCCGTTACACCAAAGAGGAAGCCAGTGCCTGTTAACACCGCTGCTACCAGTACTACCAGCGGTATTTCCCAGTTGGCCGCTCAAATGGCTGCCGAATTTTCAAAGCACTTGCACAGAATAGTTCACGAGTAACAACCAAAAGGTAAGGTTGGCCATTCTTACCCCTCTTTCACCCGTTCGCACGATGCTCAACCCATCTGCCACGCATGCGGCAGAAGGAGCCACATTGCTCGTAACTGTCGAAACCCCCGAAGAGGACCACACAATGGCCAAGGATTTAGAAGGCCAGATAACGCCTATAGTTCGGAACCCCCATATGGCCAAAGCTTTTCCAGGAGAGGTGATACCTATCGCGAAGGATCACTAGGGGTCAAAGCTACGCGGCGGGAAGTTGCAACTCTTGCTGAGAAACACCTGAGTCTAGGCCGCGTACCCCAAGCCCGGCCGCAGAGTCCAGAAATAGAGTTCGATTCTCTTCTGTTCAGGGGGACCAAGATCAAAGAGCATAGCTAAATACCACCGGGAGTCCCCAGATAACAATTTATCATGATTAATCATGATCTTTCACTTAATTTGGTCAGAACTACAATTAATGATGAAGTAAACATATATCAATGTTATTTGTAAAATTGTTATATTAGATGAGGTTTTTGATCTTTTTTCATTAATGCATTAAAACTATGAATAAAACCACCGAAATGATGTCACATTGCCAGATTTTTCCTTTAAGGCCCCGGTATACACAACTTCCTAACAAATAAAAGATAGGGACACGCTTTTATTCTTAGAAGGTAGGTCTGCTCAAGTGACTTATAACAGAAGCAAAACGAAGTCAAACAGAAACTTTGGATAGCGGTAAAGCATAATAAAATCAAACAAAACCTTGAAATTTCATACACAATATCACAAAAACTACCAAACATATATCTTTTTTCTCTTTATCATAAAACTTAAAAATATCAGAGCTAGTGCACTACATTGCCAGATTTCCATTTTCTGTATAATAAGAAAGTAGCACAAATTCAGTTAAGTTTAAAAATTTATCAAACTCTTTTTTCACAAAGACTCGAAGTGTACTAGTCATTACCAATAGCAACTTTACTATCGAAACAATATCTTTGCCATTTTGACCGTTTTCAAATTATGGTGTCTGAAATCTTCCCATGTTATTCGCCCATAAGGGGTTTGTGTATACCGGGGCCTTAAATAATTGTACAACACCAATTTCTGATTCATGGAAATTCTATATATTTATGTTTTCTCTATTTGGAATAGAGAATTAAAAACTCGACGATGTTCACTGGAATGTTAAACTTAATTGTCGAGAATGTTTCCTTCCACTAAACTTCCTTACCTGCATAGAAATTCCCTTTCAAATTTTGGGTAAAAATCGGAACGGTCTTTCTGATCAACCCAATACATTTGTCTAGATTATTCCCTCAGTTGATCGACTAACCACAATTTTTTTTCGAACCCCCCCCCCCCCCCCCCGAAATAAAATCCTGGCTACGCCATTGCTACTACACCACTCATTCTTCCTTCTATATCCAGTAAAACAGATTTCTCTAGCAACGAAAATGTAATGTTTCCATATTCTACTTAATCACCCAAATCTTGTACATCCAAAAATCATATTCCCTAAATTACAATATTAAAACTAGAACGCTACACTGTCAATAAAATCCTCTCAAATTGAGAGAAAATCGGTACTCAAAACGATGGAAACCAGTTAAGAGGTTTCGTGCTCTCAAAAGGAGAGGGAAGGGGCATCTTCAAAGAAGTATGTTTTTGCTCTCAAAATGAGTAGTTTTCAAGTCTCGTAATGAGAGACTCAATCTCAAATGGAGATACTTACGCGCTGAAAATGAGTTTGATTTTTTTCCATTGTTTATGACTATTATATCAAATTTAGATGTTCGAATACTCGAATTATGTACCTAGCTGTAGAGGAGGGATGGGATAGTGTGGACACTTTTCTGTAGTTTATTTTTCACTTCACGTGGAGACAAAGTTGTAGCCTACAACTATACTCGTTAGATGGCCTGGTGTCCTGGCTACCAAATGAGATATTGTACTCTTGAAAAACACAAACAATAACACCAAACACCCATGAAAACTGGAGGCTCCTCCGACTGTCTAAAACAAGATACCGCGGATACAATTTGGACTTGGGTGTAGTGCGATTTGTCCGTGTGTTTTGCCATAAGAAAACTAATCGGTAACTAACCTTTTTTAAAAATACATAATAGACTTGAAATATCTAAACGAAACTTAACAGTTATACTCCCTTTCGATATAGGAATAATCCTAGCTCAATTCAGTGCATGGAAACTCACGATTTCGTAAAAACGATTATTCACAACAAGAAAAGGCAATGCAAATGGCTGAGTCCAAATCGAACTAAATCATCCCTTTGGAGTTTAAAATCTCGTGCAAAAAAAGGACAGCGATTTAAGAACAAACCTTTGGATGAGTTATTCTCTAACTTGTCAGCTACATAAAAGTGATTTTTATTTTACTTTTAGATACACATTATGAGTGCTACAACGAAATAATCAGGACCCGTTTCTTACAAAAAGTGCCAAAAATTCAGTTTTTATTTATTTTCTCAAAAACGGTTCAGTATTTTTCGATGAAAATTTCTTCATAAAAGCTTCGTCGTATTCACTATGTGTAAAATTTTTTTCAGATCCAAACCTGACATAGTTCATTAGTAATGATTTTTGTACGGTTTGTCCCACGTGTAAACTGTCCCATCTCTCCTCTACTCTTTTCCAGTGTCAATGAAGTAGAATCCATTCTCAAAATATTTTTGTATTCATTTTTAGAAATAGCTGATCAGGTACTATACAACTCAGTTAATAAATAAATAAATACGCAAATTAATAAATTCAATATCAAATTTACAAAAATGTTTGGAAAATACACATAAGAGACCCAACAGAACTAAAACGAACAAGACATAAACGCACCTAAACCACCCAATATCACAAATCACCGAATGGGTAGGATATTATAGTATTAAAACGTATACAAGACTTCAGGAACGAGAAAATAACAGAAGAACGATGTAACGTAAATTTTCACGAAGCATCTTCGCCCATCTGCCGCAAGAGCAGCTTAACTGCTCCGCTTTTCGGGTCTGCGTCTTTCACATTGAGACATCTCCATTGCAGGAATTGTAGCACAGCTTCCACTTCCTTAGCGTACTTTATGTTATAGACATAGTAGGTAGCCATCAAACATGCAACTGCTTCTGAGGCATTGGCTGCAGCGAGAAAAGGCCGTCCGTCGGCGACAATTGTCATTGATTGCCCAATAGACGCAATATACGGTGTAGACCGCAAGGGCTTTTCCTTACGCTATATTGTAAAAGTTGTAAGTCACCATTGGACATGCAACAGCCTCGGTTGCGTTAGACGCAGCGAGAAAGGGCCCGTACGAAAAAAAATACCTGTCGGTCTGGTAGTATACCGCTCGGTAAGAAGCCTTCTTCTGCATGTAACCATCTGATTAACGGGCAGTTATTTGCCTGTTATTTTGAGACACCCGTATTTTGCCAGTTACCCGCCTAGTAAAACCTCCGTGAAACTGGCAGGAAATTCCATTGTAAGCAGAAGTGTATTCCCGGTTTCATGCCTGTGACCAGGATAACTTTCTCCATATTACTGGCGTTAACTAGCTTGTAAACCGTACATCTTCGGCACGTACGAAAAAGAAAAGTTTGGTCTGTCTGGTAGTATACCGCCAAATAATAAACCTTCTTCTACATGTAGCCATCTGATTAACGGGCAGTTATTTGCCTGTCGTTTTGCCAGTTACCCACCTAGCAAAACTCCGTTGAAAATTGGGATGTATCTTGAAGAATATATCCACCATATTTTTATTTATTTTTATTCCGTTACAAAATATATTACGGCGTCACAAAGTGGAATAAAACAGAATCGATTCCCTTGATAAAATTTATTCTAACACTTAAGAACATTTGTCGATACAAAAAATGTAAAAACTTAGAAACAAAAATACGCCAATCTGCTGGGCTCTATTTTTTCCTGGCCGCCTTCCTCTTGTTTTGGCACTTCTCTCCAATGGAATTTATAATTTCCGACTTTTTCACCGACGGAAAGAGCGCGGCAACAAAAGCTACATGGAACGAAAATGACCAAATTTTATTATTATTATTGTAACAAAAAGGTTTCCTGAAATGATTCCTTACCAATAAGCGCATCCACTTTTTCTTGTCTAATTTGGGGTATATTATTTCCGGCGCTATTTTGGTGTAACCTATGTGAAATCTTTAAAGTCGAATACTGTATAAGGTTATGAAATTCCCTTACGTGAGCTAGAACCTAGCAAGGACACACTGTCTTACTCTGACAGGAGGCAGAATGGTTATGAAAAAAACTAGCAGGTACGTGGAGGACGAATAAACTGTTGCGATTCTATATCTTTTAGTCGCTAAGTTTTGCTGGGTTCAGATCCTCTTTTTCCCTTGTTGAAGTTTCTAGTTCTTTCCTGCTTTTCCCTTGTTGAAGTTCCTTGTTCTATGCCTGCGTTTTTCCTTGTTGAACCTTGCCAGTTGTTTCGTGGCTAGTTCGATTTCCCATTTCTGTGCAAACGCTGTTCGCTTCTAGAGTTTAAGTTTTTCTAGTTTTGTAGTGTTTCTCTGAAAACTGCCTCTTCTCAACTGGTATAAAAACCCCCATGTTTCTGTTCAATGTCATAAGACGATCGACAGTCCCCAAGTCCGGTAGTCCAGGAATTCGTTCCCCGTTCAAGTCACAATACAAACTTTCTCGTTGAATTGTAACTTGTGGTTTCTCCGTTGTCTAAATTTCTAACATAAACAAACGGAATAAAATGGTAGAGCAAATATCATTGAATAAGTCACAGTATGCATTCTTTATAAGCGCCTCTAGGTATTTTCCTTGCTATTTTTGCACCTTTTGCGCACCTTATCTACATTCTCTACTCTTGTCTTCCGAAAAGTACGGGTGGATGTGTCAGCAGAGCAATCCTTAATATGCGCGTATGTCACCACCGATTAACCTTGAAAAGTGTCTCTATGTCGCTCTTGTATTAGGGTAGCTGCACTGTGCGAAATAAGTTTTTTCCCCCAGTGAAAGGCTTGCATAAGGGAAAGGTAAGATGAATGAGGAAGTGAAAGGTTAAAGAATGCACGGTCAGGGCCATGAAGGAAAATTACTGTAGCATCAACAGTCAACTAAAACAGCAGACGAAACGTTCCAACCTACATCTTTTTATTATGCGTAGTCATTAATAATATTCAATTACTTTCATTTAAACTATTTCGTAGATTAATAGAAAACGGTTTCGCAATGTTTATTTCTACGATATGTTAACGCACTTTTACAAGATCTAAATTCGAAATACTTCCTCGCCTGTCGTATCTCACGACATTTGCATTAAACGAACCATCGATGGAACAACCATTAAGTGGTTGTCTGCATTGATCACTTTGTATCATAGCTACACTTTGGAGATCGTCTAGATTTAATGTTGCCAAATTGTCGGTTAAGACTTATAGCTGCTCTTCGAGATTTTCCACCCTCCTTTTCAGCAAAGAGTTTTCTTCTCCAAGTTTCTAAATAATGATTGGGATTAGTAAAAGGGGGGTGAGACTTGCATAATTTGTGGATTACCGTAATCAGTTTCCCGTGATGTAAAAAAACTTGCTCGTACCGCCCCACTATACAAAAGACACAGGTACGGCAAGGGTGCTCAGTTTCGTAGAATAAGTGGTCGTCACGGTCATTTCCGGTCGCTGCCGTGGTACGTTGAGTTTGGCTCGCAGGAACAAGCTAAAGTGTGAATATGTCTAGTCGGAATGCTGACGACTTTTATATGGATAACTGTCGTTGCCCAATATGAAAGACCTTGTGAACTATTCTAGTGATATGAAATTTATATTTCTCTGTAAATCAGTGTATGTTACCATCAGTAATAGGTAGAAGCCTACGTTAGCTATCAATTGAGGAAATCAATAGAAATCTAAAGTTAACCTTCACAGACGTAGCTTGATGACTAAACTTAGCTTGCTAAACCGCTAAACCTGACGGAAGAAGATCCGCGCTAAACACAGTCAAGTACCAATGCTAACTGTCGTGTAAAGTACGCTAAACTCAAAATAAAGATCCGCGTATAAAATGCGATAATATGTCAATATTAACTGACGATTAAAAGTACCCAAAACATAAAGAAAAAAGACTCACACTAAACACGCAATAACACGCCAGCTCTGTCAGGCGGTTAAAATACTAAAAAATGGAAGAAAAAATCCGCACTTCGCAGGCCGTAATATGTCATTTCTAACTGGCGGTTAAGGTACATAAAACTGGAAGGAAATAAATCAGCAGTTAACATGAGGAAACATGTCAGTTCTAACTGGCGGTTAAAGTACGCAAAACTCGAAGAAAAAATCTGCAGTTAACAGACCGTAATATGCCAGTACTAACTGGCGGTTAATGTACGCAAAATTGGAAGGAAAAAAACTCCCGCTAAACAGGCAATAAAATGCCAATTATGATCGGCGGTTATAGGGCGTATGCCAATCTTAGTACATAGTTCCCACCGGTAGGGGGAGAGCCCCCATTGTTCGAACCATTGTTATTGTTTGATGTTTACATCTGTGTTTCACGTGGTGTTAAAATGGCTGAATTGGCTGAATTTGCTCTCTGTTTTCGACAGGCAACATTTTACACAACATTTCGTCTTTCCTATGTAAGTTAGCCACGGCTTACTAAAAAAGTATGAAAATAAGAACGACGGTCGTATACTTTTGACAGTGCTTAATGTAAACAGTGGTTCGAACAATGGCGGTATCTGTGTCCTAATGTCCTACCGGGGGGAACTATGTACTAAGATTGGCATACGCCCTATATGCCCATAGGTCGGCAAAATACTGTTGTCTCAATTTACCGGCATTTCACTGGGATGTAACCGGCAAAGTAAAGCAGATTCCGAACCGCCTTTTTTTTCATACGGGGGCCGTCCATCTGCCACAACTGTCAGGGATTGCCCAATGGAAACAATTGTCATCAAGTCTGCGTCCTCCTAAGTATATACAAGTTTAATTAGTTTTCTTAAATAACAATGATAAAACTGTTCATACTTCTCGTGAATCAAAAAAGAACTTGCCCACCTTCGATGAAAAGGATATTTCAAATTCCCTTACTCCAATGACTGAAAGTATTTTCTTGCTCATTCTTGTAAAATTGTGGGCCTAAATCACGTAATATCTATGGCACAACACACAAAAGTCAAACGTTAACTTCTACAATGTGGTAAAGAATGGTACCGACAAACTATACCGTACGGCACTGGCCAAGAATGAAATTCTTGACAGCGTTATTCCGTCCTCTAGGACAGAAACGTTCGAAAAAGCCCGACTGCAGCGCACTCGTGCCGCTGAATTGAGAGGACTTACTCCTTTTGAGCATCAAGCGATCAATCTGAGCATCAAGCGATCATTTTGAGCATCAACCGCTCATTTTGAACTCTTCCATAGTGCTTGTTCTGAGGGCCCGTTTTTACAGTGTACACTCGTCTTCAGATTGCTCGTTTCATTTAGGTCTACACCTTCATCGCGTCTGTACCCACGACATCACAACCAGTGCTCTGTATCTTTTGTTTTTTTGGCCGATCCAGAACCTTTTCGATCATTGGTCAAGCTCTGCCGATCCGATCCGACCCGTTCTCTCGAGATTCATAGAAGATCCCGATCCGAATCGAGAAGTTTTTCGATCCGATCCGATCAAAGATCCGATCAAAGATCCGATCCAAGATCCGATCCTTTTACGATTTTTCCCCGTATTGTTTTCAAGCAAGGTTCTTAGAAACAAGGTTGGCTCATCTGAGAACTTCGTGTTTGAATTTGCCGAGCGTCGATGTCACTCGGAGCAGTGCCAATCAGCGGCCGCCGCCGAAGGCATGGCGCTCGAAATGAAAAAAAGTTAGTGGTATTTTTTTCTCTTTCCCCAGCTATTGTTAGCGTAAATAGTAGAAAATGCATGTCATTATTATTATTGTACTGAGAGATTTTATTCTCTTTATCATAAGAATGGATAATGATGGTAAATATCCCATGGTTCTCCGTAACTTGCAATTTTATTCATTTTTGTGCACCTCTGCTTGTTGAGGTTTTGGATAGCTGCCTGCCCATACCTTTTTCTCTTTCAGTCATTGTTAAATTATACCATTTTGTTCTAAAGAAAATCTGATTCTAATGAAGGTTCATTTTAATGCATAAAATATACTTGTAAACTGTAAGTGACTCCAATAAAAAAATACTTTTAACTATTTGTGTTGAATCTTTTGAACATCGAAAATGATAGAGTGAGCTGGCAGGATGTAAAGAGGAGCTAGACAATCTGTATTCAACGTTATGACAATCTTATTGTGAACTTTCGCTTAGCAAAGGTAACTGCAGCAAGACAAAGTCACTTGCTGTGGCAAGGAAACTTGATTCTGCCAGAAAAAAACGAAGTATGTACATAATAATCTTTAAGAGAATAGTGAACAACAGGCACAACGCCGTTCCTTTTTAAAAGTAGCGCATAAAGTCTGCTCCGAGTGACGTCACCCACGCGATGGCCATAGCTGCTTCCACAGAAACGCGCGAGCAGATGAGCCAACCTTGTTTCTAAGATCCTTGACAGTAGGCACAGAGGGCCAGAGAGAATATACCTGTATAAAGCCTGTTACAGAAAAAAGGCTTGAAAAGGAGGGGCCATTTGAAGTGGATGAGTTTGATGATTGGTTGGGACAGGCAGGACCCCTGAGTGGAAGAAGCGCATCGATATCGTCGGTCAACTGTATCGATAATGCGATGACTAGCTGCCAATAAAGATAATTTTTCAACCAATACTAATCGAAAAACAGTGAGAAAAAGGTTCGGCACATGGGTGTTTTAAACAAACTTCACGAATTATGTTATGTTAGGTTAACCTAAATAAAGCAGCTAACTCCTTTGTACGACCAATCTCTGGCAGTAAAGTCAGTAAGTGCACTTTGTTACTTTACAGTGCATCCCACCCTTTACTACTAAAAATGGGTCTCGCAAGGAGACTCTTTGGTAGGAGTACAAACTCCTGTGTTTAGTTTCGTATATTGTGGTGTAAGTTAGCGAGTTGCTAACTACGCGTAA
>JAHZNP010002066.1:0-11323 GCA_020615345.1 Triops cancriformis | reverse complement strand
TGCAGCGCGGGATCACGTGACTTTGTTTTGTTTACGTACGTTTAATTAGTTGAGCAAGTCCTTTTTTGTCATGGGTAAAACAAAGAAGAACGAAGCTGCGGTGAAGTCAATTCTTTTAAGAGCAAAGGAGCGGCGTGAAGAGTTCGAAAGACAAGAAAAAGAGGCCAGGAAGATTAAAGAACGTGAACGCTACAGGAAAAAGCAAGTGCTTCTTCATGTTTCCCTTACCACCCCTACGGGATTGTTACAATCTCGCACCAAACTTCGTCAAAATGTGGGTAATCGTTCTCGTTTGAAGCGAACGAAAGGCCGTGCTCCGGATGTACAGGAAACGGCCATCAATTCTCAGGAAAGTAAGTCGTATTTTCAGCTTGGAACTGTGTAAACGCTAACTGATCAAAATTATCATTTTTCTGTAATATAGACCTGGAAAACGATCCTAGTGATAACAAGAACACAAGGCAAACATTTACTAGCAATTCGAACCGTACGTCAAGTCGCCCAGCCGAAAATGGGCGTGAAAGGCGCGGTAGAGTAGCAGCTGGTTGGGAAAGCGTCCGACCCACAATTTTTACCGGCATCATAAAAAAAGAGTCGCCCGCCTTGCGCTCAAAGCAAATTTGCCTCAGTTGTAAAAAGTGTCCAAGTGTACTCCGGTAAGTAGTATCTTTCTACCTAAATCATTTAATAAACTCTTTGACTTCAGATGCAGTGACGGATGCGGCGCTTTGTGTATTGAATGTGACGCCCTGAAACATACTTTCTTGGCGACACATTTGCGCCATACTTGGGTGTGTAGCTATCTAATGCCACTCCAGCCCTGTCAAGCGGTTAAGGAAGAAAGTGATGGTTCTTATGGCATTTTCACTGAAAGTATGTTGTAACTTACGAAATAATTTCAGTCCTTTTCATTTGTTGAATTTCTTGTAATTTTCGAGGTCGAGCAATTCCAATCGACATGGCTCGAGTTTGTAAAAATTGTGGCTCTGAGAAAGTTGAAGTTCTAATCGATCTCCCTTGTGTATATATCTGTAATCGAGGTATCTACTACTATTGCTACTCTTTTATTTCGCTAACCGTTTATTTAGGTCGGCATGACACCTTCCTTCCTGGACTGAAATGTAAGAGCTGCAGTTCGATGTCAAATGTGGAATGGGACAGTTTGATCATTTCCGGTTATTTTTTAGCGTCGTCGTATTTTTACAAAGGTATTATACGACTTTACTCATTAGTGAGACCTAATTGTGGGCTATCCTTAGGTTGCACTGTTTACAGCGTGGAATTGCTACGTGACTTCCACTGTTCAGAAATGGAAAATCCGGGATTTTCAGCGAAAGCCCTTCTGTCCACCCTGGAACGCAAGTCGAAAGACTTGAATGCACCTGTAAGTATCCTTTATTATGCTCGAAAAAGGCAGTGCGCGTCTTAATCTCATTCGAATACACCATAGGTCACGCAAATTTGCCCGACATTATTCAAAGATGCCTATCAGGAGTGGAGGCGTTGTGAGTTTGGATTGTCAAGCCTTACGGCAAAAATGGAAACGCCTCAGACAAGTGATGCAGACTGTGAAGCGCCTTGGACTTTACTCCAGTGCCCTTCATGCTGGGAGACATGTCATGTGATCCACGTTGATGGGAATAAGAAAGTTTTTAGATGGAAGCACAACTCCGAGTAAGTTTTCTATATTTCTCAAACTAATTTTCTGAATCAGACTGTCAGCTGTCTTCGAGAATCATACATGAAAAATGCATTCCTTTTACCGGACGCTCACGTAGCGGATTTCGACACAAGCGTACGACAGCTCAAACATACGCGTGTAGCGAAGGTAGTAATCATTCACTTATTCATAAATGAAACCTTATGAGTGGTTTACTCTTCCGATTATAGGGCTCTCAGACCAATACATGCAAGGCGTCTGACTGGAAAGCAGCGCGTGCAGAATTTCAGTCGTTTGCAAAATTGGACGAAACGGGCATCTGCATAGTGGCGTGTCGACACGAAATCATACTGGGAGGATTGAATATGTTCCGAGGGGAAATTTATTCGTACCCCCTGCTGCTCCAGTACGAGCTTGGAAAGCAAAGACGAATATGCTTTGTATCCAGTGATGTTATGTGCCAGCTCTACCCGTTCATGAAAGACACAGCTGAACGGATCAAAAGAACTGGTGACGACCATCCCCTAAGCGACCTTCCACAAATTCTGGAGAATTCGGAACACTTTGTCCCCGTCTGGCATGCGTATGGACACTGCCTCAATTGCCAGGTAAAACTCCACAATTATGTAGAAGTTTTGTACATTTTTCATGCCTAGCTGTGCTGGAGCGCCCGTCATGTGCGTGGGCTGGGCATGTGCACAGGGGAGCATTGCGAGCTATGCTTCGCCTACATTTCAAAGACCGCGCAAACTACGAAAAGAATGGACAAAGCAGGTCAGAATTTAGGGGTGATGGATTTACTTTTCCGACTAATATTTATGTATCTCAGGTCGAAATGAGATGTTAACCGATCACGTTCTCTATTGGAACACAAAGAAAATAGAAGCGTTGGTGAAAGCTCTGACGGAGAAGTATCAAATGGTAGGTGATAATGCATTGCTATTTTATTTTTTCTTCCTAGCTTGGGTGGAGTAACTTTTTTTCTGTTTGCGCGACAGGTTCCTCGCTTATTGGCGTACCACAAAAAAGAACTCGACAAGTTTGGCTATTCGGAAGAGCAGTTGCGGGAGGAGCGTACGAGCATGAAAGATTGAGCGGACGGTGAGTGTCTGAGAAACATTTTGAAGTTAAAAACTTATTAACCGAATTATTCAGCTAACTTGGCTGATCCTGCTCCCGCAGCTACAAAGAAAGACACGGAAGCCGTTCGGGAATGCCTAGACAAGTTCAATTTTTTTCAATGTGTCTTATATAAAAAAGTAACATCGGAATCTTATTAGTTTGTCTGATGAGCCTACGGAAGTGTTCAACCTGTTAAGCAGCGCATCGAGGCCTGTCCTGAAATTTCTGCGGTATGTTCATCGATCCATCACGGAGGGTGTTGCAGCGGCTCGCATCAACAGTTTAAAAATTGAAGTGTCAGCTGCAGCTGGTAAGTTTTTTATTCGGTTTTTATCAGAACGTATCTTCCATCCACTGGTAGACAAGGTAAGTCATGCTGAACCTAATAATTTTTCTTTTTTAATATCTATTTGAATGAATACATACGTTTATTTGTAATATGTGATTGTCAGCTTTGCCTAAGGAGAAGCACTTTGTCGTAGTAACGTAGTCGAAGTACATATGTAGCTTCCTAGCTTGTCAGGTGTGCATGAGCTCTTAGGAGCTAAAAAAATGCCTCATTCATTCGTATTCCTCTGTCTTCTGCTTTATGTAACAAGTCTGCTGTGCTACAAAGGCAAAATGATAGTCAATTGTTTCCTGGGAAAGTTGTCCATTTCTGGCAACTATACAAGTTGTATTTTATAGTTAAGTAAGATTCTTTTTCATTGCTAAAAAATATTGTGATTTTGTTAATTCACGGCTTACTTGGGATGAAACGAAATAAATATAAGGGTCTCAATTTTGTTAAATTAAAGTGACAGCTTCTGCGCAATTATCGGTACTGTATAAAAATGTCAATACAAACTCCTTCCTCGTAGAAAAAATCGGTATTCCTAGTATATGCATGGCTTACAAGGGTGGGATACATTCATAGATAGTCACTCGCTGACGCCGTGAATCGCTGTAGGTAGCTTCTTTGGATTGAAGTATCCTTTCTGCATCAGACCGCTATTTTGAAATTATGTACTCAATCACCTTTTCAACTTTCGAAGACACAAGCAAGTTAAGGCGCCAAAAACGCATGCAAGCAGCATGCGAGAAAGAAAAATGGATGCAACATGTGGAGTCGTATAATAAACTGAGGAATTACGTCCCCAACGCTTCCGAATTCCCCGAGTTGGCAGAAGCTGACGTGGCCGATGTGCACTGTAATACGTATAGTTCAATAGCAAGTATGCATATACTGATGTATGCTGATATGTCTAGGCGACCGCTACCGAATGACAAAAGCCATCGATCTCTTCACTAAAATAGAGAGGATCAGAGAAGAACCTGAAATACTTGAAAGGGAAATGCACGATTCGAGCCGCTACTACGAAGAGAAAGAGAAGGCACTCGCAAACTTTCATCCTAACATGCTTTGGCCCGCTTACGGACTCAAAAAATACTGTTTACCTCAAATCAGTGACGAAGTTACTCTGGACGGCCTGAAGGCGTTGGTGATTAAAAGACAACGTCATATTTCTTTATGCCGAGAAGACGCTATACGACGATTTCAAGCCGTCAAAGATTGTCCAGCTGCTAGCACTGAGACCAACGAACTGATACACGCAGAAGACGATGAAGCCGAAATGACAGAGGACAGCGATTGGGAAGACGTGGAAGACTTCCTGGAGGAAAGTTTCGTCCTATAGAATACGAATTACTTTAGTTAAAGCATAAATAACTTAACCTATTAACCAAGAAACAAAAGGACTTTAATCTTAATTACAAAAGTGTGTTGAGTTACTACATAACACAACGAAGGTGTAAATCAATAATGACTAATTCTGTAGCTGAATAATCCAGGTTTTTGTGATTTTGGTAACGATAGAAAACGCGCAGTTCGTTTCCTATACAACGTTCCTCTGAAATAAAGCGAAAATTAATGGGAAATAAACATGTGCTTCTTTGTTCCAAATTATGTATGAAAAAATAAATAGTTCTTAAATCTTACGATATAAGAGTCCCTTAAGTGAGTAAACTTTTTTAACTTATCGTTTTCAGCTTGCTCATCATCATCGTTTCCAGCTCATCCTATTCAATTCTATAAAAGAATTAATACAGAGTAAGTCACCTATTTCTCTCACGAAACAAACGGAACTAAGTTTGCCAATAATTACAACCGGAACGATACTGATTGTTTTTGTTTATTTGCTTGTCGGGAGTCACCACAGCAACGTATCCCCAACGTGTAAGCCGTGACGTCATGCATCATCGCATACCAATAGCACGCGACGCACACGTGCTCATTCAGACGACGCATGCTACAAGCACGTGAGGGCTCTATGTTACTTTTTTATGGCGAAAGCATTCTTACGGTTTGCAGTTCCGTATACTGCTGTCCTTTAGCACATAAAAAGCTTCCAGATGTTCCGTAATTCGATCGTATTAGTCGATGCCTGAAGAGCTAAACAGCCATTAAATTAAAAAAAAATCTGATACGTGATAGAAGCTCTATGACAACTTTTCAGAATGCATAAGGGCAATATTCAAATCAGAAGACGTCAGAAAGGAGTTACGCATTATAATGTTAGGAGATTGTCTTTGACAGAACTTCGCTGTTTGAAGGTGGGCACAGAAAGTACGTGTAAATCATATGCCAAATTCGCGCTTTAAACGTACACCCAAGGGCTGAAGGAACAAAAGGGATAAATGGAAAGCAAATATATAATTTATATATTGGGGCAATCTCTCCCAACATAAACCAAGATACCTCAAGAAGCAAAGTTTGCAAAAAGACGTACACGCATGAGTAATTAAGAAATTGCTAAAGTCCAAACTCGAGCCACGGTCTTCGCGGCAAATAACAAGTTCAGTTCCAAGTCCAACTCCCCTTGGTTTCCTCGCATACAAGTTCAGAACCAAATTCCAAGTCCAGTTAAATTATTTGATCAAGTCCGCAATTCCGTAACGTTTTTAACTTTTCATTAAAAAATAGACAATAATAAAACTTTTTGCATGATCTGTAATCGTTAGCTCGCTAACTACTGAACAAATTCAACTGCCTGCCTGTCGAAAACGGACTACATTTCTATAACTATGCTTTTTACTCATTTTCGAAAGTGAAAAGACTAATACCAACATGTTTTTGAAAATTCATTTGTAGGTAAAAATGTTAGATCTACTTTTTCCCAGTTAAATCTTCTAGAAAGCACTATCCGCCTTTCTTCATAACCCCCAGTCCCTTAGCACAAGTCCAACTCACTTCCAACTCCATCTCTTATAGTTCCTGTGCAAGTTCAATTCACTACGAAAAAAGGCTTGCCGGACTTGATTAATTCCGAGTTTTGCTAAAACAAATAAGCCTGATCCGGACTTAAATCGGGGGCAAGTCCGCAAAAGCCTGATACAGTGGAACCCACTTAATTACAACTTGGATAACGCCAAGACTCGGATAGCGCCAAGACCAGCTTGGAATAAGGCAGCAAAATCCGCTAATTGTAGGCTAGTATTGGCGCTATCCGACTTTTGGCGTTATCCAAGTTGCAATTAGATGCGTTCTAATGTTAAGAAAATCCTTTCAGGGGTTTACGGCGAGATCCCCCTAACAATCCCTGGATACTCTCATTACTATAAGAGTAATCGTTTCAATATTATATTTTCATATAGTGGACTTGTGATTCGTGAAGCAGCTCTTACATGATCCCATCCAAGTTCCCATATCAATTTCATTTCGCGTCCACAATAACCCTGATTTAAGTTTTGGTACTGTTTTTTAGCTAGTTGCATTAAAAACTGAATTTTCACAGGGAGCAGTTTGTGAATCTTGAGTGTCTTCTGCGGCTTCTGAATTCTCCAACTGTGATGTCACATTACTTCAGAGTGCGAGTGCCCCGGTGAAAGGTATGACGTGTCGGTGACGTACGGATTGCGTTCTTTACGTCGATATCGCACGTTGCTATAGTAACTGAGTGACGTCATACATAACAGAAACAGTGTCGTTTCGGTTTCCCTCTTTACAAGAAAGTAATAGTATCAAATTCACTGATAGTTTAAGGTTTTACAAGTTATTTCGCAGAACCCGAAATGGAGTCGAAGTGGAGAGAGAATCGACGCTGTCCTCATTGCAATGTGGAACAGAATTACATGCGTAAACAATGCAGTGCGTGTGGAGAGCAAACCCGTTTTAGAGACGAAATGGAACAAAAACGATCCGACAACTTGCGAAAACATTACTGCAAAGCGAAGTTACAATCGCAGAAATGGAACAACGCTTATGCGAAAAAGAAAATAGTTTTGAAAATGGTACTCAAAATATAATTAACAAAACAAATTTTAAGTTACTCAACACTTCTGTATTTAGATGGCAGAGTTGGAAGGTTCAGGCAACGCTTGTGTCCTTCTTATGATAGGGAATGAACCAAGCTACCGGCTCACGCACGTCACGTGTAATGACATCATGCACACCCTATTTAACAGAAAACAAGATTCGGGCAATGATGACTTCGCTGCAGAAATGAGCACAGTCTGTAAAAACTTGAGGGGTGAGTACGTCTCAAGAATAAAGAAGTAATGTACTACCTAAATATATCGACCTTCGGAACGAGAATTCAACCTTTAATTATAGAGGTGAACTTCCCAATAAATGGGTGGAATGTGAAAATATAATGAATCTGGAAGAGATCGATGGCTTCCAAAACTCAGTTCCGACAACCCAAGTGAGTCGACCGAAGTTAAATAATTTTTACAAGCGATTATTTATACCCAGGAAAGCTTTGCACAATCGATATCGGAACCAAACGACAGTGAGGCTCCCGCACCTGCAACTGGAATGATCGATCAAGAAAGAAACGGAACAGGTGACTGGGTTCTTATGATATACTGTATTATTGATTTTTTTCATAGGAAACCTGAAGAAAAAATGCGACGATGGCAACAGAAAGGAAAGTGGATTTTTCGCTATAGACCGTCAAGTATGTAGATACGTTTATTAGCTTTCACGTCCTGGGATGATTAGCTCTTACTTTATTGCTTGATCGTAGAAGAAACATGTGGAACTTCCCCGTGGTACCTCAAAGACGGCAGAGAACAAGACGGGGGAAGCTGTTGCATACCAGAGGAAAACTTACTCCAGTAACCGCCTTTTGTCTGTTTGCGTATCTGAATGGCTATTTATAAACTTTGTAACAGGGAAGAGAACTAAAATAGATGCACCTCCTGTTTACCAAGAAGGAAACCCAAATGCCACAGTAAGCTTATCCAATTACAAACATACAGCTTGCAAACATACAATTTTCCTTTAGAAGATTGATCATTCCTCTCTGGCACATGTCTTCACGTTAGAAGACGAGGTACAAAAAAACGTTAATTTACGACTTTTTTTCCGATTCACTTGGCGCTTTATTCATTTCAGGGAACTGCTGAACAGGAAGTGAATCACGTTTTTACTATATATATGGAAATCCCAGAGAACAACATGTATGGACCAGAGGTAACGACCGAATTATCGTTATAAATTATGTAGCAACAGAAATGATTCAGTTGGCACATCTCTTGATTTATAGGTAGAGTAACATTAAGAACTGGGGACGATGAAAGATAGGATGCTGACGTAATTCTGGAGGCCGCGTAAACATCCAGCCTACCAATATGCCAAATCAAACAATCTAATCAAGATCTGTGTTACTGTCTGATATGTGTTACCTGATATTTGTACTGCCACCATAATGTAGTCATGAGCACAGAAAACGGGACAGGACAAAGCACGAAAGTCTAAATAAGCCTCTTGAGGCTGATTTACCTTCACTAGCAGGTGAAAGAGCTTAAACTATTCGCTTACAAGGTAAGAGTTCGACCCTGATTTTCCATATCCTATTATGTAAAAATAAGTGTACTAAAAACCACAGTATAAGGCTTACACTGTGCTTGTTATACTGTGCTAAAAACCTGTGGTGTACTGAAATATTGCGGTTAGCCATAGACGTTTCGTATAGCGAATAGTTTAAGCTCTTGCACCTGCTAATGAAGATAAATCAGCTTCAAGAGTCTTAATTAGACTTCTGTGGTTTGTCCTATCCCCTTTTTCTGCGCTCATGACTGTACAAGACTGCTAAAAATAAAAGGACTTAATTTTCTACACGCCGAGATTTGCCTCCAGAAAATCTCCCACATCGTTCCATCCGCTGTCATCCGTAGGTTCGTCGTCTTCGTGCTCTTTCAGCGATTCCGGGCTCTTCGCGATCCTCTCATTCTTTGTAAAGATCACATCATTCACAAACTGTTCACTAGTCCTTTATGGACCGACGGAACTTAGAAGTCCCACTAACGCGAAACTGAAGACACTGGTTGATGAGTCTTGGAGACTGATGGCATTTTGCAGTGTTGATACTTAGTATCCTATAAACGAGCCTATACGTAGCGGAAGACACAAATCTATTTTTTGGCACTATGAAATTAATTTAAGCCAATCAAGTCCGCATCTGTAGTCGTTTTGGCGATTAAGGGAATCCTACCTCGAACGACTTTTTTCTTGACAAAATCATCCGGAAAGATGGACAAATGTTGTTTTTCTTGGTAGACTGGACGTCACATACAATTTAGAAAATTCGAAACAATCAAACGCATTATCTTAACTTCAGAAAGGCCTAAGGATTGTCATAATTTTAAGTAATCGCACCGAAATGAGTTATAAAACTGTTCTACCAAAATTGGTGCGATTTCATAATTACGTCCATAACGAGTTAGGGGTAAAATCTTTAAATATTTTTTATGTTAAGTAAGCCATGCTTGAAACGTTTTTTAGCGATTAGAACAATGCTGTATATTTACAAAATACAAAGTGAATTGCTGCGCAGAAAAGGACATGTTTAGCGAACAATAATTAAGATATCAATACTAGTCTGTGACATTTGCGGAGAAAGTTATGGTTTGTGTGTTTTGTTTCATAGTGGTTTGTTCCACCACTATGGCAGAAAATAAGCCACAAACTGTTAATTATTACATTTACTTGTTCCTTAAATTTTTCGCTTTTTGTTCTGACAGACAACGGGGTAACTCTGGCAAAATTAATTCTGACACGTTAGTGGGCACCTCCATATAGTATCCCTACTAATCAGAATCTTGCAAGTAAATCCAAGTCAACAAATAAGGTGAGTTTAAATAAAATACAATGCACTAACACATTGTTAAAATTCTTTCACACAGTACCAACACAGGCATGGAAGAAGGGTTACAAGTTATATCTTCGTTTATTTCACTAGCGTTTTGTAATTTGAGGTTCAATAACTTCAAAATTGTAGTTAAAAAGGGGTTTTACCTAACCAGCTGTACTGACCGACCTACCCTATGCTAGGGCGGAGTGACAAATTTAGCATTCTGCCCAAGACAGAGGTAAATTAACCGAATATCTTTAAAATTACACGTTTCTGATCTAAACTCTTCAAAGCCAGAAAAAAGGAAGGTGGGGCATCGTATTAAAATCCAACTGCGGTTATTGAAAATAAAATTATGTCGTCCACAGACAATCGGATAAGAATAAAAGTCGGGCTGCTTTGTTCTAGGGTGTGCACAGTATTTTTGGAGTCGTACTCCCCCCCCCTCAATTTTCTACTCTCACTACCATTATACGTTTGAAAAAATGTGCACTGAAATTTTTACAAACACTCATGCTTTTGACCTGGTCGTAACAAAACTTTACTTAAATAACCTAAACTTATCTACGCTAAATCACAAATCAATTAACTTGCCCGTGGTTTTAACGCGCCTGGGTATAGTGCATTAAGGCAGCTTAAAATTTTTAAATTAGGTTTTGGTTTCTTTAGGTCTAGTTAATTTTATGCTGAAACTAGTTATAAGTTAGTTTTAGTTACGTTACAATTGGCAAAAGGTGACCTGACAGGTATATTACCAAAAAGTACTACGTGGGCTCTTCTCGTCGAGGGGTCGGCTCGTTTGGGTTAGGCCTCCTTCGACTCGTACCACTTTCTTGCAAGCAATTGACGGTCGGTTCGTGCCGCTTAAAATCGAGACGCATTGCACCTGCTGGTCAGAGAGAATTATTACGGGCAAAGTGAAATTCTTTACATTTTTTAAAACTAAAATACTGAAATAAATACTACCTTCGCTACACGGGTCTGTTCGTACCTCGTACGCATGCGAAAAAAATCTGCTACACGACCGTGAAGTAAGAGGATGGTTTAGGTTTGGTTCGGCTCAATTTTTGTTCAGGAATGTTTGTTCTTAAACTTAAATGCAGTTTTCTCCCACTGAAAGTGCTTGAGAAACAAGAAAACCCAGTAGTATAACGCAAAAGTACCTAAATATTTCGCTGTCAACCGTCTATTCAAAAATTGTAAAGAATTTTTTAAAAAATAAGCAAAAATATCCTGAAATAGGCAGTGGGAACCATGTAAACAAGAAGCACGTGATTTCGTCAGGAACAGAAGCCGTGGTTGGTAAATCCTATGCAATGTGCCCAAAAGATGACGCAGAAGAAAACCAAATCCTGCTCGTGCGAACAGGATGAAATGCAAGGCGATCGAGTGGCTAGGCACAGGATTCCCGTCTGAGAATGTGTTG
>JAHZNP010002065.1:0-11323 GCA_020615345.1 Triops cancriformis | reverse complement strand
GTGTTTTGCCATAAGAAAACTAATCGGTAGCCTTTTTTAAAAATACATAATAGACTTGAAATATCTAAACGAAAACTTAACAGTTATACTCCCTTTCGATATAGGAATCATCCTAGCTCAAGTCAGTGCAAGGAAACTCACGATTTCGTAAAAATGATTATTCACAACAAGAAAAGGCAATGCAAATGGCTGAGTCCAAGTCGTACTAAATCATCCCTTTGGAGTTTAAAATCTCGTGCAAAAAAAGGACAGCGATTTTAGAACAAACCTTTGGAGGAGTTATTCTCTAACTTGTTAGCTACATAAAAGTAATTTTTATTTTACTTTTAGATACACATTTTGAGTGCTACAACGAAATAATCAGGACCCGTTTCTTACAAAAAGTGCCAAAAAATCAGTTTTTATTTATTTTCTCAAAAACGGTTCAATATTTTTCGACGAAAATTTTCTCATGAAAGCTTCGTCGTATTCACTATGCGAAAATTTTTTTTTCAGATACAAACCTGTCGTAGTTGATTAGTAATGATTTTTGTACGGTTTGTCCCACGTGTAAACTGTCCCATCCCTCCTCTACCAAGCTACATCACAGAACTATGTAGTGAAGCCACTCTTCAAGATTAACCTCGTGTACCGACTCAACTCGGTTACAAAATATTCTGGTTTTGTAGTGAGGAGTATGCACAAATCGTTGGGACTACGCATTAAAAAGGCAACTTTTGAGGGAAAAATTTATCTCGGGAGACCCCCCCCCCCCTCGCGACGCCCCTGATTGTAACCATAGGTACGAAAAGTAAAAAGTAGAGGGAAGAGTGAAACGGTGAAATATTACTTAAAACATTAATCCTCTCCTATATTGTATTGCGTAACATTTATGAATAAGGGGGAAAAGTTATATCATAACTAAACAACTTACTTGCAACTTGCGACCGAAATTTTACCGACTTGGTTGTGTAATTAAGGAATCAGAACTTCTAAATTTGGTTTCTTTCTTCTCATCAAACTGTTTGGTGCACTATGGCAAGTCTCCTTTGCTTCACGGTTATGACTAAAAAATCAATTTTGAATCGGAAACATTGTGGCCAACTGATTATTGCCACGAAATTGTTTGAAAGTCTGTACATTTTAGTTTCATAAGAGTAGATCTACTCTTTACTACTAGAGTAAACCTACTGTTCGGAATGGTAATTTTTTCAGCAGTATAAATTATAGGCATTACAAATGCTAATAGAGATAAAAATCACTACTCTAAAAGAGTTTGGAACTTTGAAAAATGTGGAACGCTTCACGATTTTGCGTGTCATCCTTGCGCAGGGGCCATGCTAATCTTCTCTGTATCGTTCCAATTTTAGTATATGTAATGCCGAAGCATTACATTATATGTTAAGCATTGGCTTCCTATCTATACCGTTCCTTTTATACGAAGTTAAGCGCTTACTACCTCTCAAATGATCCTTCACGGCTTACGAAACTTCAGAAGTGTTAATTTAAAAACACCAATTTTGTAAAACCAGTAATTTTTTCTTGCTGACGTAGAAGATAACACACAAGTTTTTACTATGCACACACTTATTTTTAATTGAATGTGAGGAAAAACGATGGTCGTCATGCCACCACCCAAGTGCCCATTCTCCCGTTGAGGGTGGAACTCGTTACTCTTGCTCGCTGTTATCGCATGAGAGTAAATATCTCACCCTTCTGAGGGTGCCATATCACTATGGAGACTATTTGCGTTCCAGTATACAATAGGTTAAATTAGTAATAGATTTTGCTACTTCAAAGCAAAAAAAAACTTTTCAAACTGAATGGAAGCTGAGGAGGTAATGGAGCGCCACCATCCGGCCATTACTAAAAGCGCGCTTAGTTCAAACCACAAAAGTGAAATTAGCGAGTACGGTGGGTTGGAACTTCCGAATACTCATTTTAAACTCAATAAAAATATAGAGTAAACAATACACTGAACAACTTAATTTTCAATAACGTGTACCAATTTTTCTTCCCACAATATTTATACAAGTCATCTACATCCATTTTTCAGTTTCACATCAAACATTTATGAGGAACCCTCGGAAAAGGAATCGTATCCCTCGCATTGGGTATTTTCAACAAGAACAACATTAACCTTTCTAGACCCATGCCAAATCCACCCGTCGGGGTGTAACCGAACTTTCTTAACTCCAAATACCAGTGCAATGACTCCGTCAACCCTATGTCTTTCAATTTCCTCTTTAGAACTTCATAATTGTTCTCCCTTAAGCTGCCGCCGCACAATTCTCCAACGTCCGGAACCAACAAATCAACATTGGACACCTTACCAAAGAAATCAATTTAGTGAAAGTAAGGAACACGCGTGAAAGTTTACTAATCCGCTGTTTTCCGCATGGCATCTCATATAAAATGGCTTTATACTCTCAGGCCAATCGACAATAAAGGTGGGAGCACCGGTATGTTCTACCAAGAACAATTCATGTTCTTTGCCTAAATCGTCACCAGGCTTTGGTTGCGTTTTAAATTGCCGCGACGATTCCGACAGTAGTTTCATGGCTTCATTGTACGATAACGTCGCAAAAGGTTTGACTAAAAGTTTTTCCAACGCTTCCTACAATAGCATACGGAAATAAATATATCAAGAGATGCCTTAAGTACCTGAATACTGGTTTCATAATGCCTTTCCAATACTTCCACGTCCGCCAGTCCCTTTTCTAGCAAAACGGTGGCACAGTGTTTCACAATACTTTCCATTACATTGTTAATAGTTTCTAAACGATCACAGAACGATAATTCAGCTTCTAACATGTAAAACTCTGCCAAATGCCGTCTGCTTTTCGAATTTTCCGCTCGAAATGTTGGACCGAAACTGTAAACTTTTGACAACCCTCTGTGGAAACGCCAAATGAAATAAATGAGTAAATCAATGTCGATTATATTTTAATTTACCCGGTCATCGCCTCCAAGTGCAACTGCCCTGAAACGCTTAGAAAAACTTTACTGTTAAAGTAAATTTCGTCTTCTGGAACAGAAATTCCATTAGCAGGTGCCATATCCTTTAACAGGGATTGGCTGGCAGGTTTGACTGTGAAAACTTCTCCCGCGCCTTCGCAGTCATTCGAAGTGAAAATGGGCGCATGGATATACACGTAATCTCTTTGGTGCAAGTAATCGTGTATTGCTTGGCAGAGCAGACTCCTTAGCCGAAGCGTAGCGGCGAAAGAAAGCGTTTTAGGTCGTAAATGTGGGAAGCGCCGCACATATTCAGGTTCGTGGCGTTTGCGGGGATGAAAGGGATATCCGTCTTCTTGCGTACATTCGCCAATAATGGACACGCTTTCTCCCTGGAGTTCAATTTTCTGTTTAGCTTTTGGACTGGGCAGTAACTGGCCTTCAATACTAATAGCAGCGCCGAACTGGATTTCCTTTGCTCGGGGCAGGTTTGAATTTAAGATGACTTGGAGTTTCTGGCTTGTTGTTCCGTCCGCTAAGTCGATAAATACCAGATCTTTTTGCTTCCGTAAAGCTTTAACCCAGCCCTAAGTTGATGAAAGGAAGACGTAAAAAAATTAACGATCAAAACTTGGAAACGAATGTGACTTACAGAAATAACAGCATTTGTCTACAGAAAACGAGTACATTTTTAATTCATTCAACAACGTACTTTGGTACCAAGTTTTTACGGACATCAGCATCCTTACTTTAACTGCTATTGAAGCTTCACCGGGCTCTAATAATAAAGCTTCTTTTACGGAAACATTTTTCTGAGAGGATAAAAACCGTTGGAACGCGTTTGGAGACCGTATGATACTTTTCCACCCACGAGGGATAATTTTAAGCATTTTCTCGGTCTGTTTTGATTACTTTACACGTGTGGTATAGGATTGAATGCGCGTAAATAGCAAAACGCGATTTCGGTTTTGAGCAAGCTAGTAATCAAAGCGGACTCCTTTCCTTCCAGTTGAAACCGAACATGGGACTCGTTTATCGCGCGATAAGTCTAGGTAAATGCATTGGAGCTTCGTTTACACACGAGTCTTCGGCGCTTGTTATGCTACTTTGAACGTTAAAAACGAGCATATTGCTCCAGCATCGCTGTAGCTGTCTTGTAGTTGTTTTTATTTTATACATGTGAAGGTGGCCCGTGTATTGGCCAATAGATGGCGAAACGCTACAGTAAATAAATAACCGATTTATTTTGTGGGAGTAATTCAGCAAAAATTTTACTGAGCTCTCGAATTTGCAATTTAGTCATTTGGTAGGCAACAATGGGTTGTTGTTGCTCGAAGGAAGACGAACCCGGTACTCAGGTTAGTAAATGCAGGAATTTTACGCAATTTTAAATTTAATATAAGCTGAATACTTTTTTCTGTACATTTATGAAATTCCCTCAAGTGAACAGCTTTGTCTGACAGTGATTTAAGTTTCTATGTTTTCTACACTAGGAGGGAGAAGTTAATGAACGGACGCATTTGCTTGGAAACCCGGTTAGCAATACCACCCCTGTTCAAAGAGTTGGCCAAAAGTATAATAAATAAATATCCTTAATTAATCATAGTATTAATAATACGTCATTTCTGTAGTGACGACTTCAATCGTTACCCAAATTCGCTACCTAAAAGGACCGATGAACAGTCAGCCCTGAATAAGATTTTGCAACAAACTGCGACGTACGTCAGTTGTACTTAACGTTCTGCGAACATGGGTTGAATTACTAAATTTTTATAACAGGAACGTGATCGACGTGGCGGCATTGGATTCTCATAACTTGGAGCAACACGAGTACTTGGAACGTAGTCGTCTGTACGCCCAGAAGGGTCAAACTGCCCAGGCTAGTTTGGCCAATAAGTATGCAAAGTTGCTGAAAGCCCACCCACACGTTCCCAAAGATTTGTCTGGGGCACTTAGCATTCTAACGCAAGAGCCGATACCCCCAGAAGACATTGATATGGTAAACGAACGATGCAAACATAGAGAATAAGAAATATGTGGTACAGTTGCTAATTTGCTGTCATTTCCTGTCTCTGCAGATTCGAAATGCATCTGAGCGTATGCGACGCGCTTTACATGAAGTCAGAGTCGAACACAAGGAAGACCTGGTAGTACCATTCGGTATCCCTTAAATCACAGGAGACAGACAATAATCCTCCGTCAATTCTAATATCCACGAAAAATAAAAAGCAACGGCAAGACATTACATATATCGCCAAAATTATGTCCAGAAAGCTACCGTGTGATGAAATATGGAAACTCCCTACATCTGACAATACATTGTTTTTATAATGCCAAAATAGTACGTGTTCTTCTGTTAGGTTCAGCTTTGTTCTTTACCTGCTATAATAGAAATGACACAATGTCTTAAATCAAATCTCTTGAGGGGAAGAAACGGACTCATAAAATAGATTTCTGCGTAGATGTTGTTCACTCGCAATATTCAACGCAGCGATGTTGTATGCAAAATAATTAACACGAAAATTTATGAAGCTTGTACACAAATCCAGATACAGTAATGAGTTCTGTTCCCATCTTTGCTAATAAAGCGACAGTAAAGTTGTTTCAGCTTTTGTCGGAAAATAATAGTTTCATGACGACGATGTTAAAATTTTATAGCTTATGACGATCCGAGAAACACAGTTCGTGACCGAAAAACATAATTCCTGATAAAAACTTACATAAAGATGACGAACGGACAAAAATTTGTGAAAAATATTTTATTTTTTGAGAAATGGTTGCCATACACCCAATGAATCTATTTGGAAAACTTTCCTTAAAATGGACGGAATTGCATACGAAACGAATGCGGCCTCACGAAGCTAAGCTCGCTGCCAAATGGTAAGCAATTTCAATAGCGTTCTGAGGGGCGGAGTCTTCATAACAAATAAAAAGTTCTCTCAAAGTCGGTTGCAGAAACAATCTCCTAGACAAAGAAAAAAATTAAATCAAAAATACCCACACAACACAGTCAAAAAATTGTTGCAGCAGAGAAGAAAAATGCTTCTCCCAAAGAAAGAAGACCTGTTCCACCACATTTGAGCCCCAGCCCACAATTGGAGCGTAAAATCAAGAATGACTTTTTACCCCGTAACCCAAAACTGCAGCGCTGCACTCTCGATCTTCTTGTCCTCTCCTCCGCCTCCTCCCCCTCCCCCTTCAAGAGGAGAATCCGATTTCGTAATGGAAAACAGCAAAGAAACCTCTTTCAAAGCAATCAAATCTTTCTGCACCCATGGACCGCCCAAGTCACATTTCTTCAGATTTTCCTACACATCGACGAACACAAAAATAGAATTTTTTTTTAGCAACGTCAAGTGAAAAACAACTAAAACGAAACGCCGACTAAAAATTTGGAATACAAACTGAACCAAAAAACTATGGCTATTTACAAAAAAAGCCGGAAACGGAAAAGCTGAACTTTGAAATGAAGAACTTTACAATGATGCTGTAAAAAGAACGGCTAACAATGACTACAATTCTGCGTACTTTGCCATGCAAGGTTCGTTGGAACATGAGCTGAATATTGGACGCTGCAGCGCGGAATTGGGACCAAATTAATTGCTGTACTGGCTGAGGTTCTCGTAACGAATAATTGGGTGCAATGAACACGCCTAAGGTCGTCTGGAGGTCGATAAAGTGAAACAGCGCCGTATTTCCTTTCAACAACCTGCGAACACAGTACAAAAGCGTAATTATACATGTTCGGTCGCAATCTGCGTGTGTAAACACACAAAACTTGCTTGTACCTGTTTTGAATACTTGGAAAAGGTGCATTTAGGGCTTCAAAGGTTGCCGTAGTGTCATTACAACTCTGCAGTGCTAAACTTGAACTTAGGCTAACCAATAGGACACAAATACAAAGATACAACATAAAAAAATACGCGCGAGTGAAGAGGAGCCCTAGTATTGGTTAAAAGTTGTAAAATTTAGTAAAACCTTTTATCGCACAGCGCAGGAAGACGCATTCCTTCTAACTGGTCCAAAGTCCATTCGATTTGCTCCACCAGAAATGAATCTGGACTGGGATGCATTTCAGGCCTGAAGACGTTCAAAATGTTAACTTTCTTGAAAAGGAAGCTCTGTAAGTAGTACTTTACATGTGAGCACAACCACCGGACTCCAATAACATGGCGAGCAGCATGTGACCCTAAACAAAGACGATCGTTAAAACGCGCGGGAAAGCGCTAAGAATAAAATACTGAAGTTGTTGTTCTCCAAATCTTTTGAGTTAGTTTGCGAAGGAAGAAAAGCCGCTTACGCGTCCTACGCATAGTAAGAAATATCGACGATTTAAGTGTTTCACATATGGCGGCGGTTCGGTGGGAAAAATTTCCCGCCAGAGAACAGCTTGGTTAAGCTCCGTTCGCGCCGTTAACGACAAAAGCTTCGCGCCACTTAGCACCAAAGTGACATCTTCCATATCCGGTATGGGCAAAGTGTGCATTAGCAAATATCCCTGAAAAGAAAATCGAGAGTCAAAGCGGAAATTATTAATCAATGATTAATTCGCAATAAAAGCATGAATACTTAAAAACTTGCCACCAACCTTGTAATACAGACACGAGCCCACCATCGTATAATCGCGTCTTTCCGGGAGGCAGTCGTCTTCCTATGAAGAATGTTACAACTTGAATGTTAATTGTTTAAATACACACAAGCAAAGGATTCTGATTGCCACAGAGCTTACAGAAATACATTAGTTTTAAGAAAAGTTCGTTTCCGAGTTATTTTGCGACTTGAGTAAAAGAAAGTAACGATAATATCCCCGAAAAGGAGCGCATTTTTTAAAAAAAGTTTTTTTTTTTGCTGTTACACAAAAGAAATAAACTGTGTTAAAGAAACAACGATAAAAGCAAGGAAAAACTAACAAAAGACAAATTTCTCTCACACTGCAACTCAACAATTGACAATATAATTCAACGAGGCGAAACAGTTTGCCTTTTGTCTGCAGTAATGTGTGTCCATGGGTTTATAAGCTTTGGAAAGCTAAGGACGGTACATGACAGCAGAAGTTCATAAATCGGAAGAAACATATTTCATTGCATCACTTTCAGAAACGAGAGTTTTTTAACCCTTAGCTGGGCTTTTTCACACACAGTTTATTAACGTTCTCTGTGAAGATAACGTTACAGGAAGCCGTAATTTATTGTCCTAGTATTTCTTACTTCACAGTAATTTAAGACTCGCCTAAGCTATCTCGACAGACCCCAATCTCTACTAGTCAAGACGAAAAATAAGCAAAGGCAAAAAGAACTTACACATTCCTGGTAATCCGCAGATTCCAATTCATTAAGCGCGGATTCAACGTCAAACTACATTCCCGGAATACACGAAAAAAAAACACAGAAAAAAACGTCATAAATTATCTTATCGAATCAATCAACCGGAGACCCTCCAGAAGGGGGTCTGAGTATCTTTTACTTGTAATTCGGGTGACAAGGGTAAATAGGGCGCCAAGACAAAACGTTGTCGATGATAGATGTGACTGACTGACGAAGTCAACGTCCAAGTGGTCATTGCTTGGGGAGCGGCCAACGGTTCCAATAACGTTCGCAACAAATTATCCAGTTCGGAGCTTTGACCCGGGGCCCCAAAAGCTCTGTCATTTCACCCCCCCAAAAGACGAAAATTGACAATTTACTAGGTGTAATGTTTGGTAAAGACACACAAAGAAAAAAAAGGCGCTTGAATGGCGCGCCATCTAGTATAACACTTCAAATAAAACCCGACTTAACCCTCCCTATCGGACAGAGCGCGGCAAGTAAAGAAGAAAACAAAAAGGTCATCCTTCCATGTTTGATTCCACTCCCTTCCCAACCTAAAAGCCGCCATAAATGACGCCAAGCGTAAAAACAAAGCAAATTTTTCTCCATCCTCCTTTTTAGCTCTCGTTTTCGTCCATGATCTATAATGAATAATTGATAGGGGAGACGAGGGTGGAGAAACGTTAGAAGGCTCAAGATTGCAGCTAAAAAGAAGTGTTGTGCCAAAAAACAGATCCGTCTTTTGTTGTCATTCTGCACTTTGGCGCCAAAATACCCAAGCGTTCCCCTCCCTTTCCCGCTCATTCCCTTTGTTCTCCCACCCTTCTCAATCCGTATCACGCTTTCCTACCCTCCTTCTCCTGGCGTTTTTAACGTTCGAGTAACTCAGTAAATACTTGATCTGCTGAAATGTTCGTACAAGCGAGTAACGCAAGTTAGAAGGATGTACGACGGGGGTACATGAATATTAAAAACGAGTGCTAGGGGTTGGTAGCCCTGCCGGTGTCCTTGGAGTAGAGCACGTGGCTTTTGTTGGAAGGATATTAAAAGGCTATGAAAAAGATTTAAATTGATGCGACAAAACAAGGAAGACAAAAGCAAAGACTCCCCTACGCCCTTATGTATGTTCCGCTAAACTCATTAAGGTGTAAAACGGGCTTAACGTCGCTTTCGTGTAGAGTTTAGCAGGGCTGCATTTCAGCTCGAATGACGCCAAGGGATAATTCGTTTCGCGCGAACGGATTATTTCGCGTTCGATTCTCGGGTACTTAGCACAGCGCTCTTAAAGCGGATTCATTAATACTCACAAAACGAGGAAAAGACCAAAGGTGGATCAAACCGGGTTGTAAACGTACTTACTTGGACAAGGAACCGTACTGGCAAGCTAGCAAACGATGGATGTCCAAATGCCGGAGCTTCAAATCGTGTGAATTTGCCCTGGAAGAGATATGTACGAATTACGAGTTCAGTAAGCGAAATGTTATAGCATTAGGAAAAGCTCTTGACCATAAAATACGCACGAAAAGTACACGACATTATAAATAAACAGGGTAAAACATATTTTATGTGGTGGATTTAGCTTAAAGGCACTTGTGAGCGAAGCAAAAGTACTGGCACGTAACAATGCTACTTGTTGCTGGGAAAGTACTCGAGCGACAACAATTATCTCCAAGACGGCAAAGTTGCCAATGCTTGAAATTATAAATCGAAAATAAATTTAATGGATGTCACTAGCAAAGCACTCAATGGATGCAAATAAGCTTTACATAGAAAGTTTACGGCACTTTAAAAGCACACGAATGGTATCAAACCTTTAAAAGAAATATAGTACGAAATCAGAACTAAGCTATGAAAAAAGAAAAGTCGGGTTACCAGCTGGCAGGGACGGCCAGCACTGAAAGCATTTTTTCAACTTTAAGGTAGCTAAGATACATCAAATTTCCATTCAATTCCAGTGCAGAACTAAGGAAAAAAACAATCTTAGTTTGGTTACAGCTATAAACAGAGAAAAAAATACAATAAAATACTGCCTGTTTAATTACCATTCAGGCCCCGAGCCTACCACTTCGGGCAGAAGATGATCTAGGGTATTTAAAATGCCCCTGACTTTCAACAACGGCTCAACACCCGAAGATTTGTTCGGTTCGCTGGCTTGGCTGGAAGTGGCTACCGGCCACTGGTACCGAATGTCAAACCGATCAGGCGAGTCTTCCCTCATCCCTTCGGTGGACAGTAATGCGAGTCCATAAACTGCCTCGGGCAGAACCGGCGGAGCGAACGGGTCCTGCTAATGAAATTCCAACAGAAGAACAGTTTTAGACAAGTTACGACTGTTAAACTTTCCGAAGAACAGCCATTAGTGCAAATTTGAGAACATTTAGGGACAGGAATGGAATGTAACTTTACTACAGTACAGGGGCGGACTGGCCCATGCGGCAATGCGGAAAAATGCCGCATGGGCCGGTGGCCGAAAATCATAACTGAAACACTTTTTGGGCTGGACCTCTCACAGTATCTGAATGTAGCTTGTACACGTGTGTCTTCGAGTACCATAAATCGAAGGGAGAGGTTTTGGGACTGTAGACTAGCGTGGCCTGCAGCATTCCGGGAATTGGCTGCGGCGTTGCTCATAAGGCTGGGAACGTTTATAAACTGGGGCTTCCCGATAAGGTTGCCAGATTTGTTTCCAGTCAGCAAACCCAGTGAACTCGAAAAACAAACCAAAAACAAACCACGGTGATCGAAAACAAACCAAAAATAAAACAAAAATTGTAAAAAGTGTTAAAATAGCTAAAGTTTAACTAAATCACTTAGCTTGATTGTGAAAAACTTCCGCGGCACCATTGCGGACTATTTTCTAATACATTTTCATGATTAAATGTATACTAGTTGTGAAGTAAAAATAAATAAATCCTGACTCAATTCAACTTTTGATTATTTGTCGGGAATCGAGAACCATATGAATTATCTTTGTACATCGCGAACAAAATTTCACGTAAAAGAGAATGATTGAAGGGTACGGTGCACCTAGCAGTGATATAGGGCAGTCGCGTGTTCAATGGTGCCGTCAATTTCGCCCA
>JAHZNP010002064.1:0-11354 GCA_020615345.1 Triops cancriformis | reverse complement strand
TTAATTGGCCTACACAACAATAAAGTTTACTTTTTATACGAGGAATCCTTGGTATCCTTGAGCACCTCCCCTTCCCTAATGGCTTAGAAAGCAAGCTTGTGACGTAGTGAGCTAGGCTCGCTTTACGCGGTGAAAGGTGCCAACGCTGTGAGCTGTACGCCCCTTTCCCAGAGTTTTTTTTTGCTCATGACTGTACGTTGGTACCTTTTTCTACTATTAGAAAATTATGTTTCAAACCAAAATGGTCCCTTCTAAAGGAGATTAACCTGCATGCTGACTAAATTGGCTGGAAATTGCTCTTACAAAGGAGACCGCTCGATCAGCTTATACATGTTCCAACAATGAAGAAGCTATTCGATACAATGCTATCAATACGGAGAAGATTACGTTAGGATAGGGGCAAAAAGTGCTTTCTATCCAAATCCGCTGTTGTACGCTATTGTAAAACTGTGCTCTCAGAAACTGAATTTGTCTGCTGTACATTTGTTGTCCAATTAAACATCTGCATGATGTACAGTTTTACTTTTAAGATAATTCAACTTCAGCCAAGTAAACGCTTTCAACCCCTCTTGAAGTTCCAACGGTGGCCACCAATTTGGTCAACCACGCGCCGAAATAATGATTCAGCAAGTTTGCTTTGAAGTTTTGTGTACCAGAGACGGTCAGCCTCGCATTATAATCAAATACCCTTCAGTGAGCGACATAATCTTAATTAACAAGAACACTGAAGTTGAACCACAACCTTGGTGTTTCCTAGCAATGAATGGAACTTTACGTTGGAGAGAAATAGAGGTTTATTCAGTTCGCAGCTTAAGAATTGAGTGAACGAATGTGTCAATGCGAACACAATCTACGAGCTTTTTAAAAATAACTGTCCTGCACAAGAACGTGTCGACGAAACGAATTTATTTGCCAAGCTACCTCTCAGAGAAGACCACCCTGTGTCCATTCCATTTCAGCATCTGTCATTGCTGTACAATGCCATAGTCCTGGGAATGACAATTCCAACCCCCAGAATTGTGCAATATAATAAAGGGAATAATCTATATTTCATATGACTGTATGCTCTTTCCACCCGAACTGACGAGCAGTTTTTCAGTGTGTATGCACTCTTGTACCGAACGATTAAATATTGTTCCACCCTCAAAAAATCATCCGAGTTTTCTCACATACCATCGCAAGAAAGCATAAGAAAAGTAAAAAATCACGCTTGAAAACTAAAAAATTGTACCGAAAGGTAAAGAAATACACAGAAGACAGAAAAGTGCACTAAATGAAAAAAGGTTGGCGTACCCCGCTAGCTCACCCATAGTACCGTACAGTACATACACGACGTAAACCAATCGTCTGCCCCATTTCCGATTTTTCGATTTAAGAAAAAAATTGTTTTTCTACTTATTGCAGAAACTTTTCGAAATTTCCACTGGTACACGTATTAGGGTTCATTCTAACGCTTATACTCAACTGAAAAATCTACCATTTATCCGAACTGTCCGTTGTAGTGCTATATTAACGATAATCCCATAAAGCATTGTTTGCCTACTGAGAAACCTAGTCTACCGATAACGGATCTTTAATACTGCATTGCTAGCTATAAAATCCATCCCTCCTAACTCAAGTGTCCTCTCAGGGGAGAGTGTCGATCACATCTTGAGTAAGCCGCCGACCGTAAAGCCTAATTTCCACTGCGTATGACGATGTGATTTGACCGTCAAAACGACACAATGACGATGACGACATATACACAGAGCGATTTCCACTGCAAGTGACAATCATAAACCATACGGTGTGGCTACACATTGTTGTTGTTGTCTGGCCCTGCCCACCGCTTTTCTGATTGGTAGAAGCAGCTCCATCATACACAAAAGTTGAGCTCAGTTCAACTCTATCCAAGTCTCGTCTTTTGTCACAAGCTCTGGTCCCCCGGTGCCACTGGGCATGCGCCAACCCCATCCATGATGGTCAAATCACACCATCATACGCAGTGGAAACTAGGCTTAAGAAAGCCCTATCACATGTAAGGTGAAAGTGTAGTCTACCGTAATAACACACTAGCGTAATTCACTGTACTGTACAAGCTAAGTAGTACGGATATATCCAAAAGTCTTTCGTTGTAAACGGTACGAACCCTCGCTGTGGGCCATCAAAATGTGCCTATGCTACGAACAATCAGTTCAAAATGGCCGACATCTAGCTTCGACTATGGCAGCCTGTCCCCTGCTTTCGAATGTCTCCTATCTAACTGGGGCATCTTTCACTTTGAGCTATGGGCCTATAGAATATTTCTCCCAAAAATCTTTGCCGCACGGTAGACGTAAATGTGACACCTCACATTGAATGTAAGCAAATCATATTACAAGAACCAGGAGTCATGGTCACAGGTCCTGTCAGATTCAACCGTCCATTGCCTTCTGTACAATATATATCCAGGGCTAGAGCTTTTGTGTCCTTTCCAGTTCCCAAACGGAAATCGTTCTACTTAATATTCGTGGATTATTTGGTTGGAATCCTTACTGCTGTCAAGAAATGACAACATTTTCGGCGATAGTGGCTAACTGGCTATTTAGGGGTAGTAAATATACTGCGTAGCGTGCAGCCCCGAGCTGCAAATCGCTCGTATTTACTCGAGAACGCTCGCTCTTGCACGTCTCGCATATTTTCGAGAGCGTCTCGCTCATTCGCTCACAATGGTAAGAAATGGCGGCTCGCGCTCGTTTTCAAACGCCATCTTTAGAACAGAATTAAAAATGTTAACAATGAAACATGTTTCTACAAACTTTTATTGTTTCTTCTGTTCGTTGTCCAACATATAGCCAAAAAAGTATTGAATGGATCACCACAGAACGTGGAATTTTTTTTACGCCTAATGCACGCCGAAGTTATTAAAACTTTTACTCAGCAAATTTAACGTTTAAAGTCTAGTCGGTAGACAGCGCTATAATAGAGCGATTTCACCGACCATATTTCGCTCACGAGAAAATAAAACGAGCCATCCCGCTCGTCACTCGCGTAATTTCGGGCGCGCTCGCTGCAGCTCTGCGTAAGTCGCAGTTGTAACGTTGCTAAGCTACACGATTATAGATTTACCAAGAGGCATTTTCATGATCATTTCAACATCTTGCTTTACTTGAATTACGTTTTCGGATTTTATTACCAGCAGCTTACAACCAAATTGCGCCGTAAATGCGGTACGTCATAATGCTATAGCAACGATCACATTATTCTTTCAGGTACCAGGGGTTTCCAGCAACTATTGAGACAAAATAAAATCACAATTTCTGTCACTCGATTCCGTAGTATGAAGTTGTGCTTACTAATTTCTTTGTTCTCTTTTGTTACAAACCCTACAGCTGTCGCAATCTGAGAACACCGCCCAACTTGCTCATCATGAATCTAGCTGTCAGTGATTTCTTCATGCTCGTCAAAATGCCCCTTTTCGTCTATAACAGTTTCCTACAAGGACCTGCCTTGGGGAAAATAGGTAATCACTTCCCCTTTGTAAATAAGTTGATTTACAGAGAAATTATTGTTTTACTTTCTTCTTTTTCTGTATGGGACCTTTCTTCTTTCTCTTACTGACATATTGCACTTCATTCTCTATACAGGTTGCGACATTTATGGTTTCCTAGGGGGACTGACAGGAACAGCGTCTATTCTGACCTTAGCGGCCGTTGCTAGCGATCGTTACCGCGTGATCAGCAGTCCCTTAAATCTGGATCGCAAGACGACCAAGTCCAGAGCCCTACTCATCATTGTTGCCATTTGGGTCTACTCATTCTTCTTCGCCAGTCTCCCGCTCTTCGGTATTGGACGCTACGTCCCTGAGGGATACTTGACTTCCTGCAGCTTCGACTACCTGGCGCAAGACGTCCCCACGCGGATATTTATTTTCACATTTTTCGTCGCCGCCTGGGTCGTACCGTTTACTATCATAATGGTTTGTTACACAGCGATTGTCCGGGCCGTTTCTGTAAACAATCGCTTCATTGCAGCTTGCGAAGACCAACACGGTGAACAAGGCAAAGTTCGCGCCGACGGGCAACGAACAGCTGAGCTGCACATTACCCGTACCGTCTTTAGTCTAATTATTTTATGGCTCGCTTCCTGGACACCTTACGCCATGGTGGCGCTCCTGGGTATCGCCGGCCGTAGGGATTTGATTACCCCCTTACTATCGATGATTCCTGCGCTCTTCGCCAAGACTTCCGCCGTGGTGAATCCCTTTCTGTACTGCTTAAATCACCCGAAAATCAAACGGGAGCTTTTCATGCGGTTTCAACGCTTTTTTGCTTCTGCCAGCCATTCCAACTCCGGTTCTTGTCGGCTGCAACGTAAAGGAGCCGATGTTCCATCGCTTTATTCTATGGCAAGTTTCAACGCTTCAATCTCTCTGCCCCAACTGATGATCGAAAACCAATTCGAGGATGTAGAGAACGTGCGGGACAAAGTTGAAGCTGAGAAAAATAATTCGGACTATTGCTCAAAACCTTTAACGCCCATATCGTCGCATTACGAAAACCTCTCTCTAACCAGGGTCGAAAGTTCAGTGCTCAAGTTTCCCCCCAGCAACGATGAGTTCGTCTTTACAACCGTAAAGAAATTACAGCGTGTCCGAAGTTTACCTTCCTTGCCCTAAAGGGAGAGAAGAAAGAGGATAAAAGCGCTTCGTTCACTACTCCCGCATTATTCCCCCGTCGAAGGTTCTTCTCCAAATCAGTAACTAGCACATTTGGCAGCATCGAATTGGGGGAGAGAAATTCCCCTCAGACTCGAAGCCAGAAAATTAGATCCATTGAGGAGAAAAAAGGCTCGACAAACTACACAGCTCAAACGAGATAATCAGTGTATGGGCACTAAAACGTTTCTTACTTTATATAAAATTCTTGCGCTATGTTAACAAAAGTGACGCAGTCACTAAAAAATTATAACCTCACTGTTAGTAACAACCGTATCTATTATGTACGTAACAACTACTCTCTGTCATAGTCTATGGATCATCTACTTCATTCTGTGCGACACAAACCACAGCCCTTGAAATACCAAACTTACTTGTAGGAAAACCCGGCAAAGGAGAAAAGCGTAATTTCAATGTCGACACCATAGAACGTTAACGGGTGCGGCATTTCCTCGACAAAAGATAACTTATTCCTTCAACTCGCATAAAACCTTGTCTAAAAGTTGTACAATACGTTGAGCATCTTGACTGTTTAAGCACATGGGAGACTTGAATTTCAGCACGTTGCGATGAGGCCCGTCTGTGCTCAAGAGTATTTTGTGTTGTTTCATCCTGGGGCAGAACAAGAGCACGATAAATATCTAATTAACCAAAAAATATAATACGACGGATATACCTAGATATTATGTGTTGTGCTTCAGCTGTGGCCGGCTCGCGTGTTGTTCGATCTTTTACCAAATCAACCCCAATAAACATCCCGATGCCGCGGACATCCCCAATGATCTCGTGCTTCTCAGCTAGCTCTTGCATACTAAAAAGTAACACGTTACCCACGGCTATCCCGTTCTCCCGTAGACCATCTTGTTCAATTGCGTCGAGAACTGCATTAGCGATGGCACATGACACCGGGTTTCCACCGTACTGTGTAGCAACAAGAGTATCAAAATAAAATGTACCCGAATAAATAAAATACAACGAAAAAAAAGAAAGTAACAAAAAGAAATGCAGCGGAAAAACTTTTTACAAAATCGCAACGAAAACAAAACGAAAAAAATAATTGCAACTGAATGATATAAAAATCACTAAAGAAAAAGGAGGAAAAAAGAACTGCAACTTCTTCAGCAGAATAAATGTGTTTACAGTATTGAAGTATTCCATGCCAGTCGCAGCAAAGCTTTGTGCGATTTCAGGGGTTGTCACTACAGCTGCGATAGGATGGCCGTTACCCATGGGTTTACCCATCGTTACAATATCGGGAACAACATCGTCTCCTTGTAACTGAAACGCCCACCAATGGGTTCCTACTCGACCGAATCCTACTTGCACTTCGTCGGCAATGCACACACCACCAGCTTCGCGAACGTACCTTTAAGGATAAAGAGACGAATACTTAAGCTATCACGAACCGATGGGCGCAAGTGACAGCTCTTAACACTCAATGCGAAAATGAGTAAAGTAGTTCCTGGGCTTAAAGCAGTTAATTACGTTTCACGAAAAGATCGCGTCAATGGAAACCTTCTGATCGAACTATGCATCGCTTGCGTAACATAGAAGCATTACAATATTCCTTGTTCTCAAAAAGTCTTCTCTTGTTGGAAAAACTAGCTAAAATTCTTTACGTAGTTATAAAATATCACCGGTGTCGCAAATTTAATACAACCAACTTGGCACGACTCACTACACGACTGTTCGATTCCTGTCGATGTATGTAATATTTCACCGCAGCGATATCATATGTGCAGTTGATAACTGAAACTATACACATTTTCATCCGCGTGAAAATGAAATCGCGTAAACGGGGCGATTCTTCTAAGCAAATTTGCTTGAATTCTGATTCTACGGACCCTTTTGAAACAGGTGTCGTTAATTGGCTAGGTTAACCCAGCTTTTAGGGGTGTCGGGGTCCAATACTTTTGACTGAAATTATTTTCAGCATACGAGGTTTCGGGATGGGTCACTGCGGCACCTCTTTAGTCGTTAAGGGCGCCGCGAGACGAAGCGAATGAGAACCACTGGGTTAACCGAATTGTCTCCTAGATAGTTCTCCATTTAACATGCCGAAACGTGAAAATTCTTTAGAAAAAAACGATGACTTTAATCCACTAGCTCTGTTATTCATGCTGTTAGACAGTAAGTTAAACGACTGAACGTTACAACGTAAGTTAAACGTTCATGGAATTTTCGGGAGTTGCATTATTTTGTTTTCCTACCTCTATTAAGGAGTTTATGTGCTAAATATGTTACTAGGACGCTGCTAGTAGTATTTAAACGACATTGGTTTCGCTATCAAGCCGTTAAATTGTAGAGTCGACTGTATGCAATGTTACTTGTAAACTTGGCGCAGGTAGCCTGGTGGTGGAATAATTTGTCCACCACAGCTTTGCATGCTTTCCGCAATAAAACAACTAACGCCTCCTTCTGGTTTCTGGGCCGAGATCTCGCACAAATTTTGCACTTCTTTGGCATAGAGCTCCGCCAGCTGTTCTAGAGTGTGTTCGCCACCGGTACGATATTTGCCGCGATAAACATCTGGGCAAGGAGCCTATCAGACAAAACGAGACAAAAAAGAAATACTCAAATAATGAACATGATAAAGAAACGGTGTTTAGCATACCAGTGTCAATAAAAACAAAATGAAAATTACCATATGGACCCAATCGCGTAGACCTTCACCACCCGCGTGATTGAACTTGTACGGACTAATATCAATGAGGGATATCACATGGCCGTGGTACGCACTTGCAGGTTTACAAAGTAACGCCAGGGAGTAAAGGGCAGAGAACATGATCTGTAAATAGACTCACGAATTCAAGGCAATAATTACTGGTCAAGAACGATGGCATCCTTGCGTTTGGTATGCGCCCGGGCCAGCCTCAGAGCTAGGTCATTAGCTTCTGACCCCGAATTGACAAAGAAACAGACAGAAAGAGGCGGGGGCAATAGAGCAACTAATCGCTTGGCATAGAGGACTAAGTTGTCATGCAGAAAGCGAGAATTCGTGTTGAGGATCCTCATTTGACGTACACCGGCTTCCACAACCGTCGGATGGCAGTGACCCACTACGGAATTAATAAAATTTTCTTTCATAACCCCGGATCACTGTTAAATGTTGAAATTTTACCATGGGCGACGTTGTTGATGCAATCGAGGTATTGCTCTCCTTCCTCATCGTACATGTACTGTCCTGCAGCACGTACAATCTTCAGAGGTTCTGCCTTGAAAAAGAGTTTGCACGACGGACTGTTCAAATAATGGAAGATTATTTAAAAGAAATTCTATAGAAATAAGTAAATAAAATAGGCGTAGAGCAGGGAACACCTTGTACTGGAAAATACACTACAATGACAGCGCAAAAAGTGTCGATAAGAAATCCACTTACGCAATGTGGCAATCCCTAAGCCTTAAGGTTTCGGCTTTCGAAATTTGCGCAGCAGACGACATTTCTGGTGTCTGCTGTTTACTAGTTGTCACTGGTATGTGTTACGGCCAATAAAGCTTTCGACACGTTTTCGAGTACAGTAGCACGGGACAAGTGTCCTATGGCCTACGGATCCCAAGATAAGGAAAAATTACCCCCGGAAACTAATAAACCTGTCATGTGAACATACTTCAAAGTTTTGGATAAAGAATAATTTAGATAATGTTTCCTAAAAAATAACTGTTTTATAGAACTACTTTGTTAAAACATGTCAGCCAAACCATTAAGTTTTAGTGGGTTATTTGTGGGGAAAGAATGGATTATAACAAGGTGACGTGTCCAATAGCCGCTTCTAGCCACCTCAAACCGGTTTTTTAGATGAAAAAATTACAGTAGATGGGTAAACAAAGGATAACAATTCCAAAGAACAAGAAGTAAATTGGTTACGAAAATTACTGAATTCCAAGGGATAACATTATCACTGCAATAATTACTTCATTGTCCGAAAAGGTAATGGCTGTATAAAATTTAATACAGCTTGCCTTCACAAATCCTAACACTAGCCTGCTAAGATTTACTACAAACAGACTGAAAGGCAATATTTGAGTTCTGCCCGCCCCTTGCTCAACTTGGCTCTCGGCAATTACAGCTAGTGGCAGAAACTGGACCGGTCCTAACCGTACCTCTTCTGTTATCGCGGTAGAAAAAAGTCTATGAGTAGAGTAGAACTTCCCTTCAAGGGTTTTCAGTAAATATATATACTGTCTGATTAAGTAGGTTTTATTTTACAGTAGCATTACTTGTTTATTTTAATTTCGGTAATCCAATATCGCGTGCTGTAAATCCTAAAGATTGAAATATTTGAAACAAACTGTCAAGCACGTAAAGCTCAGTTTACCACATTCTACGGGGATGTTTAGTGAATGTTTCTGAAAAACCGTAACACATTTTTCAAATCTGTCTTTACAGTAAAGTTAACGATCGTAATATCTGGAAATTTTCCAGAGATGTTTAGGAGAAACCTCATAGGTAATTATGAGAGATTCGACAAAGTTTAGGACTTCCCATGCAATGAGATAAACAAGTTCTATGGAGCGGTTCCGAGTTTTCTTTAGAAAAGAATATAAATACAAAAATCTTTTGAATCCGATGCATATTTTTTTAAAAAAACGTTCTCGACAGTTTCTCGACAACGATAGCACGAATTCACTCGCAGTCGGACCCTGATACAAGGTACCCCGCGTACTAGAATCGCTCGTAAGAGAGCTTTTTTGTGCACCATACCTGACTATGGGAAATTCGTGCTTGAGGACTAAGAGACGCCTTTGTAAGAGAAAACCACGTGTAAAAACAGAAAAAGCCATGTCAAATTACGAATACAAATATTTCCCATAGTACCTAAAATAAGGGACCAAACGATAGGGATTCGTCCATCATTTATTAAAAAAGAAACATACTACACCGCATTTACGAGAAACCCAGGTGTAAGGGACTCCTTGCTCCGAATTTCAAAACCGTACTTACCTCGGAGTTCGACTGTTTGAATCAACAATTCTCTTGTTCTTACCATGTAGAAAAACATAGTTTTAAAAGTATCGTTTCGAACTATAAATATCAATAATTACACCTATAACTAAAATATACATAACACATATAACTATTACATTTCTATAAAATGTTCGGGGCACTTATAACCCGTGATGGGCGGATCAGTTCCGAAAAGTGCTTTGAATCAGGATCGGATCACAAATCGGATCATTTGATCCGTGATCCGTTTTCACGGATCGTGATCCATGAGTGTGATCCATGACCACAATTAACTTCCCCGATCAAGATCCATGTAACTGGATCACGGTTGACGGATCATGATCCGTGATCCGAATGGTATGAGCATGGATCACGATCCGATTTCAATGATAAAGGATCATGATCCGTGATCCAAACGCTCTGACCTTGGATCGTGATCCATGATCCGTGATCCCTTATAAAGATCTTGATCCGTGGTGGTTTACTTACACAAAGCTGGAGCAAAGCTGGTTTACTGAAACATATGGTTTACTTTGACAAAGCAGCGTCATTAATTATCCACTGGATGATGTTAGGTAGGTAGAAAGCCCTAAATAGTATTTCAAACCCAGATCTCGACTCGTGTATATGGGAAGACACTATCGGAATAATAGAAGCAAGTATGTCTCCGTCTGCGAAGGCAAAACAAATAAAAGCCAGACCTAGCTCTTTGCCGTAACAATGGCTTTGCTTTTTTTATAATTGCACATCTAGCCGCATTTGGATGGACCGAATTAAAAGTAATAGTACATGTAAGTCATAGACCGAATTAGAAGTTGAATTATAATTCATCTATAGAGTACGGTAGTACTCTATATAATGCATTCGAGTGGGGAAAAGTGTGAACGGGTTTTCTCCAAAACCATAGAAGTTAGTGGTAGATGTTGGGTACTAAAAAATGCAGCAAAAAATCTAGACGAGAAATTCGTATTTTTCATGATCGTGAGTTTTATAGGAGTGGAGATATTTGTAATTGTTTGAAAGCATCTCACATTCCTTTCGCATACTTTCGTACTGTACATCTATCTTGTATCCTCGGGCAAGTCAGGAAAAGGTTCAGGTCAGAAAAGGGAGAGTTCTAGGGGTGATAACGGCTCGGCTCGGCTTGGGAGGTTGTCAAGCCGAGCCGAGCCGAAGCCGGTCCTTGTCAAGCCGAGCTGAGCCGAAGCCGATCCTTGTCAGTGCCGCCGAAGCCGGTCTTTGCCAAGCAGAACAAAAATATACAAAAATGAGTCATGCGTCATAAAAAAAAAATACGACAGATTTGGCAAGATTTCTGTTCGTTGAAAATTGCAAGTTAGTTATATTTGAATTTAATCCCGTTTTTCATCCAAGACCCCATTGACAAGATTGACTGAACGCTTCTTTCAGAGAGTGAACTGCGTTTTTTTATACAAGTGCTCCCGCCTTCGAGAACAGGGCCTCGCTTGCCACAGAAGTTGCCTGAACAGCCAGGTAGTCTGAAGCGACCTTAGAAAGGGTCGGAAAGCGTGAAATATTAACAGTTAAGTAACAAAGAAGGTGGGGAAAATTTCTGAAGAATTATAACCTTTAACCATCGTTTCACCTATATAGTCCTTTCTCTTCTTTCACCGAACATTCTTGTGTTGAAATTTTAAACAGGGGTCGAATCTTGTGAAAGTTGGCCCTCAAGCCGTTCACAAGCCGGTCCTTGTCAAGCCAAGCCGAGCCGAA
>JAHZNP010002063.1:0-11360 GCA_020615345.1 Triops cancriformis | reverse complement strand
CATATTATGTATTTCACATATACGGAAGTCACAGTAATTAGATTGTATATGTTATCTTAGAAACACAGTATTACTCTCTTCTTCTTTTGTTTGCATTACAAATATTTTATTTACTAGTACCCCTTCCCCAAAACCAGAATTTTGGTGTGGTACAGGCTGTAACCCCCCCCCCCGAACCAAAATCCTGGATACGGGCCTGACCGCAACGGTTGACATCGCGTGCTATGCGGGAGTAACCTAGAAAGCAAGAAATATAATTAATCTGAAGTTCATATTCCCAATCCTTATATGTACCTTCTTCGCCCCAGGTCGTTCCCCAGGAGTTCTTAACTTTCCAGAAATCGGCCCCGTTGTCAGTTCCGTAACCGACAAGAAGCGCAGCGTGATTTACACGGATAGTGCAGCTTGTGTCGTTGTAGAATCCGCTCCTATGACAAACTTGCAACTTTTTCTGTAACATTTCTAAGCGAAGTCGTACTTGTGTAATCAGAAAGTTGGTCGACTCGCGTCCATGGCGATGTTGACAGGTCCGCTTTGGCTCGAGACCAATGGTATCCACAAACTCTCGTTTAGTGGCGGTAGCAAGTACTTGTAGTCACTAATGGTTCCTTTGCGCATGGTTTGGTTGTTGTATAGGCATTTCTGATTCAGCTTTAACATGAAAATGTCTTTACAAGCCATGGAATATTAAAGTAGAAATGACAAAGTACCTTTGCTACCTAAGGATACTGTCTTCCATTAGCAACACCCCTTGCGCCATCTACTAGGTAATCATAACAGTTGAGGAATTGACCACCTGTACACTCATTGTTGCCGTAATTCGAGCTACAGTCAACGAACTGCTGTTCGCTGAAATTTCTGCCAGTCAAGCCAGACTTCTTGCAACTGTAGAACCTATACAATTTAAGCATTAGTCCTATTACCGTGATATACTAACGCAAATGACGGGGATCTAGAAACATACTCTACAGCAGCAACAGTTGAGAAAGCATAGGAGCAGAGCTGCTACGAGCGCGCTCGTGAGCGTGCTCTTTTTGTCACGAGCGAATGTGCGAGCGCGCTCTTTTTCCATTATTTGCGAGCGCGAGCGCGCTCAAAATGCACTGAGCACAGGCGCTCGTACTGTGTCGTCATCTAGTGGGGAACTGTAAAAACATTTAACAAGTCTGACGCCAACACCAGCGCCATAGCGATGATTGCCAACACGACGATTGCCAACACCCATAGCTACGCAATGAAAACCCACCTTAAGATGTTTGCGAGGTATGGTTACGGACTGAACCTGAAAATGTAAACAAAAGGGGTTGCACTTAAACGTTTAACATATTTACTAATAACCCAACATAACTGAAATTAACCTAACTAAACCTAACCCAATTTAACCTAACCTAACTATTAAGGCCCGGGTATACACACCCTTCTTATGGGTGAATAACACGGGGAATTCGGGGGATGGTTTCTCAATAATGGTTCTGTCAATTTTGAATCAATATTGGCAGTAAAGTTGTACTTATTAATATCCAGTGCACATGATCGAGATTTTTTAAAAATATGATTACGTTAAATTTAAAAACTCTAGGCGACATTTTTCACATTTTGAAATACTGAAAAATTTAATGTCTGGCTTTTTTGTGCAGTAGGTATCTTTTTCTATATTTTTTGGTGAAAACAAGATTCAAATCGGACGATTAGTTTTTACGAAATCATTTACTAAAATTTGGGAATGCTAGTTTCTATATTTTTAGATTTCGTAAAAACTGCTCGTCCAATTTAAATCTTTCTTTCAGCAAAAAATAAAGCAGAAAGATATCTACTGCACAAGAAAACGACATTTAACATTTGTCAAATTTTTCGAAATATGTAAAAATGTTCCTACAGTATTTAAATTTGATTAAATCAGATTTTTGAAAAGTCTCAAACACATGCACTAGATATTAATAAGAACAACTTTACTGCCAACATTGATTCGAAATTGACAGAACCATTATTGAGAAACCATCCCCCGAATTTCCCATGTTATTCGTCCATAAGAGGGGTGTGTATACCGGAGCCTTAAAAACCTCAAATATTGTCTAATTAAAGCTGAAACGCCTTAAGGTGAGCTTTCATGGCGTAGTTCATTGATGGCTATGGGTGTTGGCAAACATCGTGTTGGCAAACATCGTGTTGGCAATCATCGCTATGGCGCTGGTGTTGACAGGCGTCAGACTTGGTAAACGCTAGTGAAAAGCGGGTTTTGGTGTTGGCAATCGACTCGTACCCTTGTTATATAAGGGTACATATATGTATGTTTGGCAGCATAATTTATATTTCTATTATAATTTTAAACTTAATTTTATACTGTACTTTATATTATATGCATTATTTCGTGTCATAGTTTAATATTCATATATGTTTTCGAAGAGTTTTCTCATCCACTGAATAGATGGCAACAATGAAAAAGAGCGCGAGCGGCGCTCTTTTTTAGAAATATGATCGAATGTGCGAGCGCACTCGCGACAAAAAGCAAAGAGCGCGAGCGCGCTCGCAAAAAAAAGGAGCGCGAGCGCGCTCGCAAAAAAAAGGAGCGCGTAGCAGCTCTGCATAAGAGGAACTGCAGTTCTTTTGATTCTTCACTGGAGTCATACAAGGATCGGTGGAAAAATCAACCTGCGTTGTACAACAAAAAGATGGAGCTATCAGTTAGAAATAGCAAAAAGCAGAACTTACGCTAGACGGGGCCTCGCGTACTGCAGGCAAAGAGTTGATATCAATAGCAGTCCCTAGGGTGCGTGCGTTCAGATTTATTTCCAGTCCCAGTTTCGTTCGACGCATGTTTGCGGTACTAATGTCGGAGAGTTCATTGTTTCCCAAGGTGTACGATTCCGTGCCGGCCGCTTGTCGGGCATTGTGTTCGGTGATGAGCTTCTGACTGTTGTCATAATTCGCACGGGCTTTGGCTTCTCCTGCAAGTGTTTTGTACGTTTTGCCATACTTGACCTGCAATGTGAATCATAACCATGAGGAAGTTGACATATATTAAAAACAGATGAAAATATATGTTTAAAATAACGTACCTTAAACTCGTTCCATTCTTGATCACTAACAGCCAATGCACGGTTGACCAAAGCAACCACTAGAATTAACGTTATTAGCTTCATTGATGTACTAGCCGAACTTTTCGACTGCAGTCTTTCGCTTTCTTCACCCATTTGAGGGATTTTTTTCCTTTCCCTATTTATACGAACCAATATCAGTGTGGTTTAGGTGCTGTAAATCCGCGCCTCAGTTTCAATACGGAAGTAATTTAATGTATACATTTCCATCTGGTATGAGAAACGTAGGGTATGTATGGTACAATGACGTAAATGTACATTACGTAGGTTAAATAAACACCTGTTTCTTTTCTCAGTAAATGGAATACTATTTTTCGGAAAAAGGTAAATTGACATGCATTGTTCATTGAAATGTCGACAGGCAATTTATAGACGTTTCGTGAACAGTTAAACCAGGCGAACAAGGGGGGTTTTGTGTATTTTGTCAATACGTTGTTTTCCTTTATTTTATTTATTGCCTTTTCTAAACCTTGTAATTGCATCGTTCCCGTATTGTTGTCTACAATTGTCACGTGATAAAATGACCAAGGATAAGACGAGCAGGGTTTGCCCTTCGCCAAGGTCTTTGTAAATCCAGGATTCTGAATCAGGGAGGGGGATGTGGGCAGAAGCTGCCATATTTGACAAAATTTTCAATATAAGTTAGAAGTAGAGTATACGTAACGACTAAGAAGGGTTCTCTGCTATCTTATTTATGTGAGTGGTACTTAAGTGACAGTAATATAAGCGTAAACAATGATCACGAACAATGGCGACTCCTTCCACTAGCGTAAGCGGGAACCTTACTAGGGAATAATGAACTCACTAAATCGGGATCCTCTACATACAGATACTGTCCCTGATTTCATTTCCACCTCTTATAATGCTCATACTTTAAAAATATGCCTCCCTTTTCTGAAAAGGAAAACCTCTAGAGCTTTTGCGGCATTTAGTAGAAATCTTTCTTTTAAACCGGATGAGAAACACTCACAAAATTCTACATTACTATGGCATTATGACCCGCAGCTATTTCGTTGTTAGTCAGTACGGTACCGATAGCTTAGGGCCAGTCACAGATGTATTCTAAGCCGTTAGGCCTGCCCACATAGTACGCCTATAAAATCTGCGGTCTTGTCCGTGGCTTGTACTGTAGTGTAATGTACTGTAGTACAGTACGTCATTTCTTAGCCTGTTAGGCGAGTTCAACGTAACTCATATTCCTCTTTTCTCGGTTGTGGCCATCTTCCACATGTGAGAAAAAGTGAAACCGAAGTACGGTAAGACTAAACGTGAAATTACCAAGGAATTGCGTGGCCATGTTTATTCGAAAACACAACGTAGTGCCGCCTTTGGTCACTTTGCTACACAGTAATTTATTTTCATACGGAATCACCCCATTACAACTGATGATAACCGTTCCTACTCCTACTGTGGTCTGGTTGACGGACTTCCTGTAGTAGATTTAAGGCCCCGGTATACACGACTTCCGAATTTTTTTTAAAATAAAAGATAGGTACACCCTTTTATTCTTAGAAGGTAGGTCTGCTCAAGTGACTTATAACAGAAGCAAAACGAAGTCAAACAGAAACTCTGGATAGCGGTAAAGCATAATAAAATCAAACAAAACCTTGAAATTGCATACACAATATCACAAAAACTACCAAACAGATCTCTTTTTTCTCTGTATCATAAAACTTTAAAAAATCAGAGCTAGTGCACTACATTGCCCGATTTCCATTTTTCTGTATAATAAGAAAGTAGCACACATTCAGTCATAGTTTACAAATTTATCAAACTCTTTTTTTCACAAAAACTCGATGTTGTGTACTAGTCATCACTAATAGCAACTTTACTATCGAAACAATATCTTTGACATTTTGACCGTTTTCAAATTATGGTGTCTGAAATCTTCCCATGTTATTCGCCCATAAGGGGTTTGTGTATACCGGGGCCTTAACTACATAATTTAAGAGTTCTTACAGAAATTCCCAAAAATCAAAATTCCCAAAAGAAAGACATGCAGCAAAGGTGTAGAATTCTGCGGCATAGTAGTATATTTAAAGACACCCACCTATATATTCCCATATTTAACCAAAAACATAGATATCATATGTCTGTGGCATGTTGGATTAGACAACAGGGAAGGACATGTCACTTGAAGAGATACCACAACGGTTAACACCGCGTACTATTCAGAAATAACCTGGAAAACGAAAAACAAGTAAATGCGTTTTTTTTCTCACAAGAAATGTATACCCGCTTCGCCCCAGTTCGTTCCCCAGGAATTCTTAACTTTCCAGTAATCAGTCCCGTTCTCAGCACCGTAACCGACCAAGAGTACAGCGTGGTTTGCAGTGGTCGTGCAGTTGGCGTCGTTGTAAATTCCGCTCCTAGGAAAAAAATTGCAACTCTTCCTGCAATATTTCGGAACCAAGTCGTACTTGTATAATTGGAAAGTTCTTTGACCTGCATTCAGGCCGATATTGATGGGTCCATTTGCCTTCGTGAGCATTTGTGCCAACCCACTTTCGTTTCCTTTAAGTATCGCATACACGTAGCTCGTAACCTTTCCTACCCTCATCGTTTGGCTGTTAAACCGGCATTTCTGGCTCTGCGTTACAGTGAACATTTCTTTGAATACCATTGGATACTGAAGTAAAAAATTAAAAGAATACCGCTGCAACGTAAGAATATTGGCTGTTGTTCGCAAAACCTTTGGCGCTGTTGATTACGTAGTCGTAACAATAGATGAAATGACACCCACCGCAATTATTGTTGCCGTACCGCGAGCTGCAATCAACAAATTGCTGTTCACTGTAATTCCTGCCTGTCAAGCCATACTTCTTGCAATTGTAGAACCTGCAGTTACGCTTTAACACTACGCACCAAAATATTCTGACGCAATTTTTACGGATCTTAGAACGTACTCTAAAGCAGCGACAGCTGAGAAAGCATAGCAGGAGCTGCAACTCCGTTGGTTTTTCACTGGAGTCATACATGGATCTGTGGAGTAATCAACCTGCGCCCGTAGAAAACAAAAATGGAGTCACCGTTAGTTGGGTGTTCGATCTATACGTACGCCAGACGTGGTTTGGCGTTCTACAGGCAAAAATCTAACATCAGTAGGAGTCCCCAGGAGGGTTCCGTTCAGATTTGTTATGAGACCGAGTTTCGTTAGAAGGAATTCTGTGATGTTTATGTCGGCGAGCTCGGTATTCCCCAAGATGTAGGATTCTTGACCAGCCACGTGTCGATCATTGTGCGCTTTGATGACTTTTTGGTTGTTTTCGAAATTGACACGAGCTCTGGCTTCTTCTTCGGCTGTCTTGTATTGCTTACTGTACTTGTCCTTGAAAGTGCATTAAAACCAAAGGAAGTTGTCGTAATAATGACACAGTTAAAGAAAGATAATCAAAATAACGTACCTTAAAGTCTTTCCATTCTTTATCGTTATCAGCCAACGCACCAATAAGCAAAGCAGCCAGCAAAGTTGACTTTAATAACTTCGTGGATATTTTAGCGGAATCGTTTTATCTGTATAGTTTCGCGTTTTTCGCTCCTTTAAAGAAACGAGTCGCTCCTTTCCCTTTGTATACCGACCAATGTTAATAGGTCTCAGGTGTTTTAAACGTGCGTCACAGTTCCATTATGTATGTGATTTTAATTCCTAGATTACCAGCTGTTGTGAGGGACGTAAGTAACATCGTGTGGAGCATGTGCCCGTTTCTCTTGAAAAACCGAGATACTTTTCGATTTTGCATATCTTGCCATTACTCTCTAATGCTTTTTATTTTAGTCTTACCCCTTCGATGATATTTCTTGACGTGTAATCGTCGAATTACCTTTTGTTGTCTACCATTGTCATCGGGGGGAAAACCGCAAAGATACGACGAGCGCACTTTCACCTTCTGTATGCTTAAAGTTGCGTATTTTCGAAGCTGTGTAATTAAGAAGACAAAGCGTCTGTATAAAAAGGTTATAAAATATGTTTTACTCTTCTGGTTCCGACACAAAATGAAGCGGAAGTATTGCAAAAATGGTAGTTCGTTTTGATAACGACAATGTGCTAGGAATAATTGTGTCTGACTGTACTGCAGGTGTAAATTAAGTAAACCTAAAGGATTTTAAAATGGCATAAAGCTTAACTTCTTTCTATCGTCGTATGTTTCGTTCCCTTAAATGTTGAAGGAAAACTGTTGAAGGAAAATCAAGCAGTTCACAAATTAAAATAATACTTACGTTCTGATATAAAACATTCACGTTATTTTACCCAAGACAATCATAATCTAATAGAAATGTATTTCAGAGCCCATTCCTATGGGACGATCAGTATCCAAATTCACGAGTACAAGTCCTCTCAGTAAAACTGTTAGCACTACCAGTCACTCCTGTTAAATAGGGTCGTATTCCAGAGCGTGGAATACTTGGGTTACCATTATTACCAAATAAATAAACCGGTTGCAAAACAGTTAGGCAACTGGGTAGGAAATGTAATCTGTAGACGCAATACCGCAACGGTTAAAACCGCGGGCCAATCGGACGTAACCTGCATGTAGGAAATCGTATTAAAACTAATTAATACTGTTTTGGGCGTGTAATATACCCCCTTCGCCCCAACTCGTTCCCCAGGAGTTCTTAATTTTCCAGAAATCCGTCCCGTTCACAGAACCGTAACCCACCAGAAGTACGGCGTGGTTTATTGTAACTGTGCATTTTGGATCGTTGTAAATTCCGCTCCTAAGACAAAATTACAGTGTTCCCTAAGTATAATATTGTATAGTATTGTATAATATAGTATTGTAGGGCGAGAGACGAAGATGAGAATGCAACAGGAGAAAGGAAAAAAATACGAAGTAAAAGAGGGAGCTCCTTTTTTGGTTTTACGACTCCTTCCCATATGTTGAGTGTGGGTTTTTACACCAAACCACACTTAATTGTTCTGTATGCTCACCTTTAGTACGGTATAATCCTGAACACATTCTTCACGTTATATACAGGCACTTCTTCCCAAATTTAAACTTAAGGCCCCGGTTCACCTTATCCTCTTATAGGGGAATTGCATGGTAAACGTTTCAGGTGATTTCTCGATAAATATGAAGTATTTTTTAAAAGTCTCTTGACAGTAATGTAATGCTGCATAATCCGCTTCATGTAACGAAGCCCAATTTTGGAAAATGTTTCCCGTAACGAAGCTGAAATTTTCAGTTTGTAAGAAAAACATTAGTAATTATTTTTTCAGAAAAAGCCCTTGTTACATGAAGCAGATTGTGCAGCATTACATTACTGTCAAGAGACTTTTAAAAAATACTTCATATTTATTGAGAAATCACCTGAAACGTTTACCATGCAATTCCCCCATAAGAGGATAAGGTGAACCGGGGCCTTAAGGCCCGGGTATACAAACCCCTCTTATGGGCGAATAACATGAGGAATTCGGGGGATGGTTTCTCAATAATGGTTCTGTCAATTTCGAATCAATTTTGGCAGTAAAGCTGTTCTTATTAATATCTAGTGCACTTGATCGAGATTTTTTCAAAATATGATTACATTAAATTTAAAAACTAGGCGAAATTTTTTACATTTTGAAATACTGAAAAATTTAATATCTGGCTTTTTGTGCAGTAGATATCTTTTTTTCTATATTTTTTGGTGAAAACAAGATTCAAATCGGACGATTAGTTTTTACGAAATCATTTACTAAATTTTGGGAATTCTAGTCATGATTCGTAAAAACTACTCGTCCAATTTGAATTTTTCTTTTAGCAAAAAATAAAGCAGAAAGATATCTACTGCACAAGAAAACGAGATTTTACATTTGTCAAATTTTTCGAAATATGTAAAAATGTTCCTACAGTTTTAAATTTGATTAAATCAGGTTTTTAAAAAGTCTCAATTACATGCACTAGATATTAATAAGAACAGCTTTACTGCCAAAATTGATTCGAAATTGACAGAACTATTATTGAGAAACCGTCCCCCGAATTCCCCATGTTATTCGTCCATAAGAGGGGTGTGTATACCGGGGCCTTAAATAGCAAATTCAACCAGCCAGCTAAATTTCAAGTAGGCTACCCTAACATCCGTGGGGATAGCATACGTAGTTTTCATTGGATTCGTACTTGTAAAACTGGAAAGTGGATAGGCCTGCGTTCAGGCAGACGTTGATTGGTCCTTTGGCGGTCGTCAGCATTTGTAGCAGCACCGATTCGTTTCCTTTAGGTTGCGCCCACTTGTAACTGGCGATCGTTCCGCTTTTCATGGTGGTTGAGCTGAATCTGCAGGTTTGGTTCTGCGTGTATATAGACATTCTCATGACACTGCACAAAGTAACAAATAACAATTAAACAGTACCGTTGCCACATAAGGGTATTGAGTGTTGTTTGCAATACCCCCAGCACTGTAAATCAAGTAATCGTAAGAATTGAGGTAGTGACCTCCTTGACACTTGAAGTCACCATAGCCATAGCTACAGTCAACAATGTGCTGCTCGCTGTAATTTCTGCCCGCCAGGCCTGATTTCTGGCAGTTATAAAACCTATAACAAATGTGTACTTTTGAGCATCACAATCTTGTGTAATTGAACAACTAGTTTGAACGTACTCTAAAGCACCAACGGCTGAAAATGCATAGCAGGAACCGCAGTTCTTTTGATTTTTTACTGGAGTCATACACCTGTCGGTAGTGTAATCAATCTACGTCACACAGACCAAATATTGAGGTTAGCGCCGGTGAGGATACAGTTAGCAGAACCTACGCTAGATGCCGTTTGGCGCCCAGGAGACAAAGGCTCGAGTTCGAATGGTGTACCCCGAGGGCGTCCTTTGTTGGGTTTGTTGACGAGGCCAAATTTCGTTTCGCGGATTTCTTCGGGGGTCATGTCGGAGAATTCATTATGCTCCAAGACATAGGACTCCTGTCCACTCGCATGGCGTGAATTGTGTGTCTCGATGAATTCATGATTCTTGACGAATCTAGCACGGGCTCTGGCCTCACCCACCGATGTCCCGTATCTCTTGCCGTGTCTGTCCTGAAAGTTATATTAACTTAATGGAAGCGAAGGTAACACCAGCGTGGCTAAAATGTTTATCAGGATTTTTTAAAAATATTTTTTACCTTAAATTCTTTCCATGCTTTGTCTACGTCAGCCAAAGCAACGAAAATCAAACTAGCCAGGAAGATCGGGATAAATATCTTCATGGCTACACTGACATCAGTCGAATGCTTCCGTGTTAATCCAATTCCTATTTATACCTTCCAAAACTAATGTGAGTCGACTCGTGTAAATGACCAGCGGTTGTAATAAACAAGTAACGGTGAGTACCAATCTACCAGCTGGGACGGGATATAACGCACTGGGACATAGAAATACGTTCCATTTGTTGAGAAGAAAGGTGATTCACCCTTTACTGGAAGGTAATTGTTCGTTTTAGTTTTCTTAACTGAGTACTGTACATTATCGCAAATAGTAACCTGTGAACGTTACAGGGATTATTGAACCCCATAAGCGAGAATGTGACACAGATCTTGTAATTTCTTTGTTGTTCCTTATAGTTTATTGCCTTTTTATGTTGTTTTATTGGTAGCAAACTATTTTATTGGTTTCAACGTGGAGATCCCGAAGATGACATACTTTTCCCTTCGATGAAACAAGGCTTAAGTGTTCGTGTAGAAAAGTTCACAGCTTCGGAACGTCGTACACACCCCCGTATCCAGGGGGGGGGTAGGGGGTTTTAACCCCCCCCCCGAAATGTTTTCTCGATTTTTTTAAAAACTTTCTTGACTTCCCGAACACGAAAAAAAGTAACGTTGACAAGTAATTAAATAAAGCTCAACTCGTTAAGTACGTTAGTATTTTGTTTATTTTTAAGCGAGGTAATACAGTGTAAATAAACAGATACATTACTTCATATATTCTTAACCCCTTACCATGATCTGCATTTGCGCAATCAGTTGGAGTTACCCGCTGTTATATCTGGCGCCAAAGGGGGTGACTTTAGCGTCGCTTACGGCATTTGCCGGAATTTTCGCGTATGCCTTTCCGCTTTGTTTACTTAGTCAGGTTAGCAGCTTAGTGAATAGCGTCCAAAGTTTTTTCAAGCGTCATGAAGCGTCAGTGCGACATTACGTCAATGTTTGCAGCTCAGAGAGCGAGGAAGAATAGTCAAGAAGTTATGCAGTCTTCACCTGCCTTTCAAACTTTCGTTCCGGAATCGAAAGATTCAGCCGCTCCTCAACCAGAACATCTAACAGGTACTTCTCCATTGTCGTCAGACGACACGAACAGGT
>JAHZNP010002062.1:0-11364 GCA_020615345.1 Triops cancriformis | reverse complement strand
TGTCTTCCGCTGACATTTCTTCTCGTTAAGCTTACAAGAAGCAGGCTAAAACAGAAACTGATAGGCTAGTCGATGGGTACGCACTGCATGAATTGGCAACCAGGCTTGTCAACTAATTCGATTCAACGTCAGCTCACCTTTCACACATCTGGTTATGTAACTTTCTTAGAAATTCAGTTAGTTCTACCATGCTTTCCCTTATACTCTGCTGAGAGCGGTGTAGCAAGGAAAGTGCTGAACTAAGGTTTAAGGCCACGATGGAGACAAAGTGGCGGTAGCACACTTCCCCATGTAAAATCCAGACTAAATGAGAAAACGGTGTCAACGACTACTCCAAAATTGACAAACAGATTTTCATGATTTATGCATCAGAATTTTATTTTAAAAATGTAGCGTGTAATGAATGGAACAGAATGTCAAAATTCCATAAAATGCAAAAAAATAAAACTTAATCACCTCCAGCGATTTTCCAGATTGATTTTTTTAAAAAAATGTTACATTCCAAACACGTTAGGTAACTTAATGAAGATTACTGTCAATGAATGTGTGTAATGTACTGAAGCTATATTGGTGAAAGTTTTCACGGCAACTTCAATGTTAATGGCCATAAGCGCCTTTGCTCCACCGTGGCCTTAACACTGACCATGTACGCTAGCTTTTCAGGGGAGTCGGGTTTTCACTATAAATACGCACTCGAAAATTACATCTAACTTGCTCTAATTCCGTTTTAAAAAATTTAAGTTTTTCTCCCATATGTTGACAAACGTAACAAAATTTAATTCTAAATATTAGTACATATCCAACAGAGGGATCGATTACTTTACCAGATTCATTGTATTTTCAAAAATTTACATATATTCATTTCTCAATACAATTCTGGTGAGCAGTTATATTACTTCTAGTTAACATGGCGCGATTTCAACATCACAGTCAAATAACTCACAACTTTATCACATGAATTATCATAAAATGCTATGCATTTTGAGTCAATGTCTTCCAATTTGATTGCACTGTATGAGCTGCTTAATCCTTCCACTGCTACAACATGACCGTTTCCAGTAGCAACTGTCTTCCAAATACCTTACGATCAAGCAGTAAAACACCGTCTTTCTCAATTCCTAGGCGCACAATTTTTCTAATTTCCAGTAAAACATCCCCCTGAGCTAACACATAGCAATTTTGTCTCCTTAAAGTAGTCTTACAGTTGAAAATGGTAAGCAATTGGCCCTTGTAACAAATTTTTTTCAAAGTGCTCACAGTCTCTATTTGGCCACTAAAAAATGGTTCACAAGCTATGCGCTCTTCTAGGCTTAATTTTGATACGGTCTTATGTTTTATATTCTTTCGGTCTTTCCTAAAATCGTTAAATGTGATTCGAAATCGCCTGCTATTTCTGATTCATCAGTTAGACCGGCTATGGTCCTCGCAAGTGTTATCGAGGATAATCCATTGTCAAAACTGTCAGTATTTTCAGCTGTGATAGCATTCTTTAAAAAACTCTGAATCGCCAGCCTTTTCATTATTTGGGCATCAACATGTTGCGTACCATTAAATAATTTTAGCAAAAAACCGTTTTTGTTTTCAAATGGGTAGGTTGAATATCTTCCAGCGGGACCCCAGTTTGCAACACAATCCGTTAGGTGAAGCAGCTGATGGACATTGAATCGCATATTCTTTTCTCCGTACAGTTCTCCAAACTCCTTAACGAAACGCTGTAACAAATTATCAGCCACGTGAAGTCTGTAGTAGTTAATACCAGGTTCGATCATTGTTAAAATAGCTTGGGAAAGAAGGGCAAAATGGGAAAGGTATTGCTGAGGAAGAACTTCTAATAAAACAACTTGTGCGTAGTACAAAAGAAAATTGTGCCACTCAGATGACTTCCAATGCGCTCTTCTCTCCAGGGATCGAGGCAGGCGTTTAACATTTGAAGGGTGTTTAATGTGTAAGATTCTGTCGTTCACTGTTTTCATTTGGCCCGATAATCCTATGTACCAATCTTCTAAATGATTTTTTGAATCAAACCATAAAGAACATAACTGTCGACAAACGCCAAGGTCCACGCAGTGCATAATGTCAACAACACAACCCGATACGATATCGAAATGTTCAATTTTACTCAAAGGGGATTTCCGAACGAGGCCGTTTTCAACTTCTCGGGCACCATCTAGTTCCGTCCAAAACTCCAAAAAATCAGACTTCTGTCGCATTGTGAGTTGTCCCGATTCAACATATGGATAGCACTGGACCGTACCTTTCCCGTTTTCGAGTCTAGTTCCTTTCATGGTGCACCAGGAGCAGCCGTAATAACCAGTACATAGTTTTAAACCTTGTATGCCTGCCCTCGCAACACTGTCGACCGAGCACATCGTAAGGAAAACTTTCTTCGTAATTTTCCGTGTACCTTGTGCTGTTGTTTTTAGCCACTGAAAGCCAATTTTTGAAAGAATTTTAATTTCCTTGACAAACGATTCTAAAATTGTTTGGAGCTTCGGTTTTCCGAACCCAGTCCATAGTGCTGTTACAATAATGTTTTTGTAGCGCAGCCATGGTGGTAATTCGTTAACAAAACATTGAACTGGCCGCATACTAAAATTTGAAGAATCGAAGATAGGTACTCCATCTGTGTTCATCGTTAAAGAAATACAGTTCTCGTTGTTGTCATTTAAAATGCCGTATTCGAACTTTTTGTAGAGATGGCCGTCGGAAACATCGCTTAATGTAGGAACGCCTCCATCCTTATTTTTCTGGCAACCCAATGATTGCCCGAGTCCGAGATATTGAAATAAACTTCGTAATTGTGATTCCAGTGGCCAGTACAAATAGAAGCTCTTCGTTTTCTTCAGTTCACTCTCTTCGAATTCTCTATCACATTCGTCGCACTTTATGTTGTTGTCGCGAGATCTTTTCGTGTTTGCAGAGCAATCTGGGCAGTAAAAACAGTGTTTAAAATTTTCAATCGAAAGGAGCTTTTCAAGTTGATAGACTGTTTTCGGGAGAAGTGACGGGCTGGGAAGAAGCATGAGCAAAATGTCGAGTAAGTGCTGGACGTTAACTTTTGTTAGTGCAGCCGACAAAATGAAGGCTTGAAGCAGAAGTACAGCTTGAAATAGCGACACTGGGCACTTTTCGTACAGTTCCTTTTTTAAGTCACTAAAATCGAAAGCATTACTGCCGTTCATATCATCTTGCAGAGGTGAAGAATCGCATGCGTTTTCAGAGTCGTTTTCGATCAAATTCCTGTCCCTTTTCTCGACATTAGGTTCTGCTTCCAATTCGGTTGTAGAAACTAATTATATAGTACATAATGCATGAATTAGAGAATGACGTTATAATAGTAAGTCAAAGAATGACGTTGATAAGTCAAAGAACAAAATCATCGCCGAGTTCAACAAATCGGCCATAGCGAGCGGCTCACAAAAGTCTTGTTCGGCGAAAACTATGGGCCCCAATACTGTTACCGAGAAGTCCACGGACAGTATCAACGCCCAAGCCAACAAAGCAGCTGGAACGAGCGCTTCCCCAGTAGCATTTTCGTCCGTAACCCGTGAAATCGCCAAAGTAACACAGGAGACTTCGAATGTCATCCTAGAGGAGCCATCCATAGAAGACGATGATATGGGTGGGGGAGATTTAGTGGACCAAATCTTTCCCACGATTGCGACACCATCAGGAATGCTAGATAACTCCGAAGATCGTGATGATGACGCTTTCGAATATGAAGTAGTATCGCTGGCAGAAAACCATCAACAGCTCGGTGACGACAATACAAAGCTGCGTGAAGACTATAAGAAACTCAGCGAAAATTAAAATAAGCTCAGAGAAGAATCGGACAAACTTCGTGCATCGTTTGAGCGCGTAAGCATGCTCAACATAAGCCTGCAAGAACGTAGGTTAAATTCTTTTTTTAAATTTCCTTTTCTATGTTAATTTGTGAAGCATTACTTTGTAGCTTATTAATTTTTCTAATAAGTTTTGGCGATATAGGCCAGAAAAATACAGCGAGCGATGTCAGGTTACAACGTCGGATGGAAAAAGCCAAAGAGGTATGTGCCCGTCACTAGTTTTTAAGATTCACTTTGTTTTGTTCGAATTCATTAAGTGCTTATTTAGGCGTTGCTCTCGAAAACCGACCTGACGGAGGATGATTTGATTTTTGCGAGAGGAACTTCTCAAATTCGATGAATGTTCTCACGAGTAACATGATGGAAATGATATTTACAAAAGAAGACATGGATGGCGCCATTATTCACAAAGAGAATGCCAAAATTCAACCGAGTAACCCAAAACTTCTGCAACATGATAAAGTTCAAGCACTAGTTGGTAAGCCACTTCATGCGATGTGTTAAAACACTTTTAATACTGTCTTTCAATTCTTTTTTTCCTTTTCTTTCGTTTGTCTAGCCTTCGTTAGCTGCGTATTCCCTAAAACTACAAACAAGGAAATCACTCGTGTAATGTCAACGAAATGCCAGAACGCGCGAAAATCTGTTAAGAGACAAGCAGCCAAGCAATGACATGCATAACTTACAATTCTGTTTCTTCAATGTAATTTTTAGCTAGCTTTCATTTTTATGCCGGAACAAATTGAGTTTGTGGTGTCGGATTTAAGTGCCGTTATTATGCTATATAATAAAGAAATACAAATAAACAAAAAATTATCAAAACTGTCTTTTATGGAGAAATTTAGATATATGAATTTTCAGGTGTTATTAACGTGAACTCCAGGAGCACCGCAATAATATTTTCGTTTAATCAAGGATTACCTCAGGTTTACCGGTGCACGACGTAGTTTGCGCACATAGTTTAAATAAGTTGTACTCACAGTTTTGTTCGCTTATTGCAGATGTTTATTCTCTGTGAAGATACAGTAGCATCAAAGTATACATGGTATTCAGTTTACATAAAAATCAAGGAAACGTTTAATTAGCTTTTGGTAAATTTTATGTAAACTGAAGGTAAACTTGAGTGTTTCCTCAGTAGAAGGACGGAGACGGTTTATTTAAATTCCGTTTCATGTCCTGTACAGTTTAAATAAAATGAAGGTATATCCAGGGTGCAACTGAAGTAGTCATATGCGGTAAAAGTAAGGTATAACCTCCATAATACCAAAAATATACTTATGTAAAACTGCAGTAAAACCGAAGGTAAACCAAAAGTTTCACCACAGTATTACAACTTTGCCAATTAACAGAGGTGTTACTCGAGTGTAGCCTATGTTGCATTTCTGTTTCACTCAAAAAATGAGGGTAACACAGAGAGTAAACCAAAATGTCACTCAAGTAAAACATACCCCTTTTTTCGTACGGGAGATGTGCACGTGAAAAGAAAAAGGGTAGGCGTGGGTTGGGAAAAATTACGTCTTGGGCCTACGTGTGGTAGGACTGTGACTATTTAAGCCGAAGCTAACTTTCGTTGAAACACCATTCGTTCTACCGTATTGTGACAATGGCGTCCAACAACGAATTACCTCAACCACCATCTCGTAAGTTCTTTATTTTTTATTAAAAAAAACACGTAAGCTGTCGCATCTTATTGTACCTCTATTGTTTTCTAGTATACATTCAAAATCTTTATTTAAGGCTGTTATTATTATTATTATTATTATCAGTTTTTAATTGGAGGTGTTCTCTTTATCTTTCAGGTCAGTATGAAATAATAACAATCGACGGCGACGACGACGAAAGCGATAGCGACAAAACGTACTGGACCGAACCAATAACACCGAATGCCGCATATTCAGACGTAGACGATGTCATTCTCGATGATGTCTTAGATGCAGTGAGCGAAAGTGAGGACGAAGACGACGAAGAACTCTGACGTGGCGTATGAAATATGGGAAGTTAATTTCTCATTGCATATGTAGCAAAATAAAGTAAAACTTGAACCTATTAATGGTTTTGAATCATGACTAGAAGACTTAACTTCTTCCTCCTGTAGTTTAAATGCATCGTGTAGAACAACAACTTCGCTTTCTACCGATGAGCCTGGTTCTGTTTTCAGAACGTTAATTCCTAGCTCAGATACAGATGTCGTTGTAAACATTCAATTTATCTCTACATTTTTTCGTGTGTTCATTCAAATATCGCGCAGAACTATAATCTCTCTTGCAATAAGCACAATGGTGCGTTTCTTTTTCCTTTCTTGGGCCATGTTCTCTTGTGACGTCCCGCCCTAAGATAAATTTTGTAGAAAAAGATTTTGTAAGGAAATAGTTTGCTTTTAGTGTGAAATTGAGCAACAGACCTTTTCATTTCATTTTCAACTACGGCCTTTTCTGGGTTCTCATCAAGAAGGAAATCTGAATCTGAATTACTCCTTTCTATTTTAATCTTTTTCTGAGAAGGCAAAGGAGATGTAGTTCCTGAATAGTCTTGCTTACCACGCCTGGTAGATTCTCTTGTTCTAATTGCGCTGCGACTAGTGTATAAAATGAATAGGTTCCCAATAAGGTGCTAAAAATAATCGTCCGTTCTCTCGAATTATGTATTTTTTGTAATTCCAGGCCCACATAATTCGCAGTTTGCCTGGAATACTAACGTTATGTGGAGTGAACTCTGCGTTGTAATTTTTATGGACTACGTGTGTCCTGCCTGGCTCAGTATATATGTCAGGGTACACACTTTGCACTATCACCCCGCAAGCACGCGGTAACACGGGGACTGAAAATTGGGTAGCGAACTTTCTGTCTGTAATTTGACTCATTGCATAATACTTAACGCATGCAACGGCACCGCGTACGCCATTATCACGTTGAATCAGTTCGTACCCATGTTCATCTTCGAATTTAATATTTAGATCGATAACAGGATCGCAAGACAAACATAGTTTTAAGTCTTTCAAAATCAACGTAGCCTGCAGCTGGATTCGAATACAGCTCTACATTTGCAGCAAGTTCAATAGCTACCCTACACCGGAGCTCCGTTGCATATGCATCCGAGCCGAATAAAAGAAGAGAAGCAGAATTATAGAAGCAATTCCCATTGGGATTGCTATGCAGTGCAATGAAACCCTCTGATGAAAACTCCGAAGCTTCGTGATCTTTAGGTAAATATAGCAACATTTCGTTGGTGGGCAAAGACCTGGGTAGCTCGTATTTCGCTATCTCCCCTTTAACATCCCTGCAAAATTGCACATACGTATTGAAATCTGCCTCGGCAATTTTTACTGTATCCGAACGCCTGATCTTGGACAACGTAAGAAGCCTGGATTGCAGTCTACGAAAATATGACTATCTATTCTCACTCATTTTTATTAGTAAAAAAACTGTTTAGTACAGAAGCAAAACCCTAAAGCTGAAGCAAAAAGATGAGAAAGCAAGCTTACCAGAATGTCTACTTAGCGAAGCCAAAGCGAAAAACGTGCACTACACTACAACGGTTAAGCGAAGAGCAGAAAGTTATCACAGCAGCCGGAAGGAAGCCTTGAAAGCAACTGAACCCTTTTATAAGTCACTGTAGTCGCTTTTTCCCCACAACCAATATTTGTGCGTGATTTTTCCTCTCAGTTTTTGCAGCGACCTGCTGTACCATTTAATACATATTGGACCCTTTTCGTGTCGTTTGTGTATTACTGCAAGCTGCGAAAATAGAGCCACAATGACGTGTAAATGTTTTTCTATTATAAAAATCCACATCCAAATGATTAGTTGACATGGTATACAACTACTCGCAATGCCAATAAAAGTTCCCTCTTCTCCTTCTCATGACAATGTATTGATAAAGATTTCATTTTGATAAATGTAACGGTTAATAGTCAATGCCTTCGATGGTTTCAAATATTTCTTTAAGAAAGCGTATAACGCCGAATCTCTCGCCTCCCCCTATCTTCACATGGGACTTACCGAGGAATCGGACACAATGATTCCATTACCATCATACGAGAACACTGTCTTAGTTATTCACCGATAACAGACTTGCCAACATCTAATGTAGAAAGTAAAAGCGACCTATTACTGGGATTACGATTAAAGGCTAAGAATTTATATTATATTCAGCGTGCAAAAAGCTGTAATAAAATTTCGTTGCTAATTCTGTAAATTTTCTACTTAAATACAGAGGGGTGAGTAGGAAGACCTAAAAAAAACTTAAATTTTATTTGATAATAGATATTTGATAATAGATTTTGTTTGATAAATAATTTTATTTCACAATAGTTTTTTAAAAAAAGAAAATTCTCATTAATGTCAAATCATTTCAGTAAGCGTCGTCTCAAATCATCTCAAGAATCCTCCTTAACGCAAAACAAAACTTCCGCGATGAAACTATCATTGTCCCCTCCTTGACATTATCAAAAGGCTATTGGTTTCAGTCCTTTTCCCCCGAGTACGCTAGAAACATTCGTGTCGTGGGAACGCTTGTTTAACAAAAACACTTTTCCTTGCGAAATTTTCCAACGCTGAAGCTGTAGAACTTTTCTCGGCCTAATGTTTGCGCGCCATAAAGGCTCAATGTTGCCGGTGTCATCGGATGCTGCCTAGCATATAACACTTCGCTACAATTGGACGTGAACATTCGCTGTCAATTTCTGTTTACAACGTGTACCTTTTTGCCTCTAAGAGCCGGGATGTAATATAATATGTCATCTGTATGCGATTGCATTTAATGATCATGTCCAGTACTGAAAGAAAAAAACTATCTAGACAAGACCATCTTATTGCAGGGGCAAATCTAGCCACTGTCAAAAGCCGTCCGCACTGTTAATGCCTAGGGTAATACCCAGGAAACATCCTTCGATGCAGTACCCAGGGGAGGGAAACGTTATAGGGATTAACCCCCTTCTCCAAACCTGGGCAGAGACATGACAGCCGGGACTGCTTTCAGCATTGACCTACGTGCCCAAAAGAGACTGTACCCGGTTAATGTCGTTTCTGGATAGTTTTTTTTCTGTCAGTACTGTACGTTCATGAACGGAAACCTAGCTACCGGACAGTTTGCTAACCTTCACACAATATCCTTAACCGACCATGACATTCAGTGACCACAGCCATGGTCAAGGCTGTGGCCATCATTAACAAAACCCCTTCTATTTCTCGAAGCACGTGATCCATAAAGGGCATTTCGTTTCCTTTATGACTTGCTACAGCTTGTAAAACCTAGGACCAGCTGCTTTGCATAAGGAATCTTGCCCCCTTCTTTATATCTTTAGCTGCCTAGCGTATTGTCGTGACCACTAAATTCGCACAGCCCAATCAAATGCCGGACATTTTTACTGCCTTCCGCATCTCTAGCTCTCTTCAGTATTGTAGTTTGCAACCAGAGGAAGTTTCGTAAAAAAAATCATTTGGGGTAATATATATAATAATAAATCTAAAATCTAAATGTATATATAAATATAAATCTGAGAAAGTTAGTTTCACTGTATATACAACTATTTGCTTATAAGCTCGTAAAAACAAGCGAAGTGGGAAAGTGAAACTAACTTTCCAGGCGGTCACCCATCCAAGTTCTGACCGGGCCCGATGCAGCTTGATCTCCAGGAGCAGAGGGCTTTCCCGGGCGGTCACCCATCCAAGTTTTGACCGGGCCCGATGCAGCTTGACCTCCACGAGCTGACGAGTCTGGGTATTTCCCTTTAATAGATCTGCCTTTTCATATTCTTAATTTTAATTTCGCAATTTTAATGTCATGCTCCGCAATAACTTAAGAACTGCGCAGCAAGATTCATCGCTCGTTTATTTTAATGTTAATTATGTAAGGATTCAAAAGAAAAATGCTTGTCTCTATGAAGTACATGTGCCTTTGAATAATACGGTTTGGAAGAGAATAAGCTATTTTGACTTTTGACGTTCATCATAATAAATACATTTACTGTGATGAAAAAAATATAACTCAAACTAGTGGTTAAACCCTGTGTCAGCTAACTATTTGATAATCCAAGTGTTTCTTATAAACAGTTCGCCTGAACTTAGAGTACTCGTAAAAAACGATCCCAAAACGGTTTTCTTAGGTTTATAGGTTACGTTATCTAAGTTGAGTTATGTTTAGTAACAAAGGAACGGCAAACGGCTACAGATACTATTAAACATTAAGTATTAGAGAGAAATGATGGTACTACAGATAGCCCATTGCCGAGCTCTAAGGCAGAAGATACTAGCAAACCGTTATTGAGATTAGGATTAAAAGACTTAGAATGCAATATGATATTGAGTAGGCAACAACAAGTGGCAGTAAAGATCGTATTTTTATTCCGTTTCTTTTTTTACATTCTTTGTATAACTAAAGAGCAGGTGATGTAACGCCACTAGCATCATGCAATGAACAAGCTGCAGGTTCAGCATCAGGTGCCTTTTCTGTTGCAAGTGCTACTTCATCTGCAAGTGCTGCTTTCGGTGCCTTTTCTGCTGCAAGTGCTACTTCATCTGCAAGTACTGCTTCAGGTGCCTTTTCGGGATCGAGGTGGGCTAAGTCCTCCTGAGCACTGCTCTTCAAAGCCGCCGCGTTCGCCTCGCCCTGGCGCCTCCTCTTGGTCCAGCAGCTCCTCGCATATGACCCGCTTGGCCACATTTTAAGCATTTTTTGGACTGCGGATTTCGGCGACGCCTAGCCAATAATTAATGTTATCCTGTGTTTTGTACCAAGTAATCTGACTAATTTTACTTTTGGATCCCGTTTAAGATAACCCCAGCAAAACCTCTTGAGAAAGCTTCCACACAGGTTGCAATACGCTTGTCCACTTTTATTGGTTTCAAGCGATACGTTCTCGACGTAACCGTATGTGGTACTGACTTCTTCATGGGCCTGTTACGCTTATATAGCTAGCAGGGTCAAAGGTAAACGGAGTGACGTTCGGAAGAAAAACACCAGCGTTTAAGAAAAGAAGCATTTTTCTTCTTTAAGAGACAGTTGAGGGAAGCACAGTTTTTCCACGCTGTTCCTCCTTTTTAATAAAGTTCCCATACACATGGTAACGGTTAAGTTGCTGTGTACCAAACACAGAAAGAATCGATTTTCCTTGTGATTTTTCTTGTGTGTTTTTTTAATACCGACCAGTGGCTGACCTTTCCATTATGTGGGGTTTTGTATCTTATTGCAAAGTTTGTAAGCCGGGATAATTGACTTGTGATTTCTGTTCCAGTTCTTAATCCACTTGTGGTTTCTAGTTTATTCGTAATATTATCTATCTTATCTGTGTCTATTATTTCGTATGGTACTTACAAGGTAAATTCATCTCTGCTGGATCATTCCTACAACAGGCCAAATATAGCTGTAGGCCTATTACTATTAGAAGTGTAAATCGACAAACCTTCTGAAAGTGTCAGACAACTTTCTAAATAAGAATCGAATTTATATCTTGCCAATTAACACATACATTAATTTGCGATCAGGCCCGTAGCCAGGATTTCATTTCGGGGGGGGGGGGGGG
>JAHZNP010002061.1:0-11372 GCA_020615345.1 Triops cancriformis | reverse complement strand
GAGAATTGCAAGCGAAAGTGGTCTGACTTTCTTTCAATTGTTGCGGTTCCCTAAGGGTCCGCAAGGTGGCAACTATCCCGGTCACATGCCGGGATGAGTCCTGAATGTTAAACAGGCGTCACTGATTTTTCTCTTCATGCAACTTTTTTTTTACAGGCAAAAGAACCCAGGTGTTATAGGACTTTCGGGCCACCCTGTACATTACCACGAGCCAGCGACACGCGCTGCAGGCGGTGGATGGGGCATTAAACAAGCCGAAACGACGTCGAAATGGTTCTGTGCAACTTGGCATATCCAGTCGTGCAAGTAATCCGATTTCAGGCGTTCCAATAATCCTCCGGATTGGTCTGCCCACAAAGTACACAACTTAAGTTTTGACATTTGTAACTTTTTTCTGACGTACATTTTCAGATAAAAGTAAAAAAATAAAAATAATATGCTCTGAGCTAGAAAGCTGGAACAGAGTCGATAAAATCGTTGCATTTTATCAGGATTCCCCAAGAGTGCCACGTAGATTTTATTGAAATGTTCCAGAGGAGTGTCGATAGAGAAATGTTTGCTTACCATCGGAAACATACGCGGTGGCATGAAACCACTGAATAATCATTGCTAAGAGGCGGGGCAAGACATGGGGCGGGACTTCAGGCAGTGGGATGGGCGGGACTAAGGCCACCAACAGCCATACACCATACCTCGATAATAATCTTCGTTCTTCCAAGCCCAAAACTGCTACACCCATTGACTCCGCTTCATTCCCACTGTTTCCGCTGTTAGTACTCAAAAGCCCCGCCCTCACCAGCCTCTCCTGGCCTTCTTTACTTCTCTCTGTGTTCGCATTCTGTGCTTGGGCCTCTTTCAGCAAACTATTCAAACGAAAAATGCATTTAATTGCAAACATTAATCTTCCTACAATCGAATCATAAACCACATTGAAAATCAACATTGATTAAACTTTCCCACGCATCCAATAAAACAAGGAACGAAACAGAAAGAATTATGTCGACCAGAAATAACAACTAATAATAAGAACAAAGAAACCCGCCATCTACCTGACAATCGCTTCAATGACGTAACTCTGCATCACTGAATCCATATCCCAAGCTTTGGGTAAGGCGCCATGTACAACGTGATCTCCTCCTCTCCGATTGTTATGTCGAATGGAAGTACATTGTGCGCAATACCGGATAGGTTTATTGCCGTTATAGCCTGCACACTCGGGCGCAAAGCAAGTTATCAGCGCTGTCTTGTCGGTACTGCGGCAATTCTTGTTCTCGCACAATACTGCCACCTGCTGCATGGGTAACAGACCGTCCACCAACGGCTCGCCGTGATCCTCCGCTCCTACGCCCGGTCCTTCCCCAGTTTGCAAACGCAGTCTGCGTAATTCGTCTGCGCAATCCTCGCACATGTACAACAACGGTGGCTTGTCAAGCGACAAAGTGCCAGGGGCTAAGTTGGCCAAATTTCCACCTTGGTGTTGCGCGATCGAGTAGGCGTGGTCTAAACAGAGTTTGACGGCGTCTGCTTCGCCACGATTGAGACACTGGTCTCGTTGGCACAGTAGCGCTTTCCATCCTAAAAAATTGAGATAAAACGTCTATAAGTAAGAATAACGAGTATGTAAGAAATGGATAATTAATTACTACTTGAAATACAGGAGAACATAATCAAATGCAAACAGATTAAAAAGTAAGTCGTGAAAATGAATTTTCACGTCGTACATTTCACGTTGTACATTTTTAAAAATATATGAGATAGACGTTGCACATAATCATTGTAAAGAATTCATGAATTTATTGAAACAACAAAATTATATGCATAAACCATAAACTGTTAAAAAGACCAACTTCATTTGCAACGGCAAAGCATTAGCAAAAAGCAGTCGACAGTCATTGAAAGAAGCATATGGAATGTGAAGGTACGCCCACCTGATGGATGTTCACCTGTTCATCGACGTATTGCGTAATAAAGGAAGAAATGGAAGAGGAAAGGAGGAAAGAGACGAAGAAGAACAAGAAACACACAAATTGAAACAAATATCATTCACTAAAGAAGACAATGCACATTTCCAAGAAAAATCTTCATATTGATCTCAAAAATTTAAAGAACGCGAAAAAAGGCTTTCACGTAGAAAAAATTCACCAACAAAGTATAAAAATCTTTCAAATCTGCACATTCTTAATAAACTGGAGTTAAAAAAATAGACTTACCGTTAAATTTCATATGGACCCCACGACGGTCATATATGGTGGGATTTAGGGAAGGCCAGTAGAAGAATAGTAAATTGGCCGCTGGGGCGCGAGCTTGTGCAGTGCCGTGTGCAATAACACAGAGCAAGTCCTTGGCAACGTCTCGCTTGAGCGCCAACAATGTTTCTACGAGTTGGCAATGAAACTCTGTATTGGTTGTGTACTGGAAGACCATCATCATAATTGCCGGTACGGAAAGGTGGACCTGAGAAGGACCGGTATCGCCTCCTGGTAAGGGACCCATCGCTACAGGCAGGAAGTAATAGCAAAGGTAGGTCATGATGTCGGAATGTAATGTGGAAGGAAAGACGCTCAACGCGGAAGATATGAGCCATGGTAATGTGGCAAGTAAATCGTTGTCCAGAAAGGCCATCAGACAGACGCACACGTGGAGCATAGATGAACCGAATACTGATGAGAAGAACAGTTTTTAGTTCAGTTTAACTCGAATCTGCCGTGCACATTCTAATTCTTTACGTAAACACGACAAATTATGTCGGGATGCACTCCTGAAATAGGACATAAACTGGGACTGGGATGGAACAACAAACGCATTGTGATCTAATGGTATTAATAATTCTCCCAGCTTTTTATTTATAATTACATAGGGTTAGTTGGGTCGAGTAATTACATGAGACTTCCTGAGACAAGTTTAGCAAAATCGCTAATCCGACTTTTAATAGCCAGCGAATATTTCAGCACAGGCTTTCTTTACCTTGAGTACCACTCGGGATGAGAGGCGTGGCTTCATAAAAGGAGACCAAAGTATGATAAAGCCCTTTGTAGTCTAAACATGGCAACAATCCAGGACGAACAGAATCCTTATCTCCAGTTCGGATTAAAAGTAATGGAAGACCCGGAACATCTTTCAATACGCCTGAGAACAGATCAACAACACGATACACAAACAGGAATAAATATTCTAATATGAAATTAAATCAAACGGTACGAATCGTTGCAGCATACTCTACCTAATAAAGTCTGTGAAAACCAGCGTAGTGTAATGGCGATATCCGAACCGGTAGGCAAAGGTGTTGAGTTGTTAATTAAACGATGGTGATAATCCCTTAAGTTTCTTATTTTGGCTGCGACTTTCCGGAAGAGGCGAAAAGATAACAAGGTTAACTTACTCGAACATATCGCTTTTGGCGCAAACTAAGCGGTTCAGCGAAACAAAATCCACGGCCAATCGACCAGTAATGTTTGAAAACCAAAGAACCTAAACATAAACATGCAAAGAATAACCAAACAATACGAAAACAAAGTTCCAGCGATAAGGAGGTAAAATGGTTTAACGAGACTAGAAAACAAAAATACAAAGCTTGTCGTGCGTCAGGGTAAAGCAAGATCTAAAACTAAAGCCTCAGTTTTATGAGCCACTGTTCGTCTTAGGATACCGGGACCTACGACGAAGAGAGGTAGCCGGACGTCCGTTGCTTCGAATATTCATTAAACAGACAGCGGAACAGCGGAAATCCAGCCTCTTCAGGCTGTAATGGACGCCAACTCCCGCGCACTAGTCCGCTATACCGAGGTGAACTTGAAATTTTATTTTTGCCCGTAAAAACCCGTTATTAAATAGGAAAACATAAGAGAAAAAACACATTATGTTCCGCTTAGCTGTTATCGGGCTTACGGAAGTAATTTAGATCCCGCAGTTCAGAATAAACCAAACACATAAACACACGTAAAGCTACAAAATAGTGTAAAGATACAAGGGAAGAACTCTCACGAGAAAGAACACTTACAAGCAGCCGCTCGGGTGCCCATTATAGAGAAAGTGCCAGGCAACGGCATGATTGAAACGCGTGTTTATCACTTGCCCCGCCTTATCAAATTACTCGTCAGGTAATGTACAGTACGACGAGTAGTAAACAACTTTAACGTACTAATGCGTCACCATTTTCTGTTTGTTGTTCAGTGCTCAACACTTCATGTGCGCTTGCGTCCTGGTACTGAATTATATATAAATATTGATTTATTTCGGCGCCAGTTCCAAACCATTTACCGTATATGTAAACGCTTAGTAAAAGGTTAACGGATGGTGCGATAGATGACAGCGCACGCAAAACCCAAACAGGTTTTCGGCCGATCCAGATCCTTTGCGATCATTGGTCAAGCTCTGCCGATTCAATCCGATCCGTCCTCTCGAGATTCATAGAAGATCCCGATCCAGATCGAGAAATTTTTCGATCCGATCCGATCAAATATCCGATCCTTTTACGATTTTTCCCCGTATTGTTTTCAAGTGCAGCGGTAAATAACATCTAATAAAAATGTACGATACTTTTTACCGCAGCTCGTATTAGATTCGTTTTTTAGTAACTGTCTTTCGTGCGTACGAAAATCGCCCAAAGAAACTTTGATAGTTCTTGGGAATTTGTGGTGAAAGAACATATTTATTTGCTTTGGACTAGGTAATTTGATGTTAAAACTTCAGAGGAATTTAACAGTTGACAGTAAGTAAATTACAGGATTTCGTAAGTGTAGGCCTACGTTCTTGGAATTTTGTTAAGCTAATGAGAACTTATAAGGTTTATAAAATGAGCATTAACATTTTAATTCCAAATTTTCAAATTATTGCATATCAATTCATACCAAATGTACCAATTTTTCAACTTTGTTCATTTTAGTTCAGTTTAAATTTTACATTTCGCGCAATTCACGTCATTTTAAAATATTTTGTGTCATCTCATTTCAACTTGCTCAAATATAGCCAAGTCAGTAGCAAGTAAAATTAAAACAAACAAGTACGTAAAGTGTAGTACAACGTGGAAAGCTAAAATGGAGAAAAAGTTCAAATGAGACACATAACGCATGAATAACTTTATAGACTAATAACCCGACTGGATAACGTCCAAGTTCTAGTTGAAAGAAAAAATACATTAAGTTAATCCTTGTTTATATATTAGAGCCTTCTAGGCTCGGAATCAGGCAGATCACATTTATTTAAGCGAAGTAAAACCTTAACAGAAAATGCCTTACATAGTATCATAGACAACGGAACCATAAGCTCATCGTATGTTTAGGCAGACTATACGTTTAACTGCTATTCTAATAAGTTAAGTCATTGTATAAGTCAATCCAGATTAACTGAATTTATTTCAAATCGTCCACTTTATTTAAATAATTATTAAGCTTAAAATGAATTTAAAATTAATCAAATTTAATTCAAATTCACCAAACTTTCCAGCTGTTCTACGAATACACACAAATCGTGTATTTTTTTCCTTTGCAGTAACAAATACTTTGTAACCAGAATCGGTCGACAAACGCTTACAGTTTCTTTACTTTGACGCCTGGATTATTTTTTTTTGTGTGTGTGTGCAAAATAATAAATATATACTTTATGGAATACACTAGCGATATTTTTTTACACATTGTCTACTTCACGTTCCAAACAAGATACAATTAGCGCAAGTTATTTAACTGAACTCTGAATTTAATATCGCCAAAATTAAGTAGACTATGTATTAATTTCTCGATTTCGGATGAAACGGGGACTCTTTGCAATTCATTAGGACAATTTCTTTACATTGTTAGACCTTAAAGGTTCCACAATGTAAGTCAATCGTTCGTTATAAAAAAAGGAAAATCTATATAAGAACCAATTCACTCAAATTGATCACTACAAAAGCAAGTAGAGGAGGGATGGGACAGTGTGGACACTTTTCTGTAGTTTATTTTTCACTTCATGTGGAGACAAAATTGTAGCTTAAAACTATACTCGTTAGATGGCCTGGTGTCCTGGCTATCAAATGAGGCATTGTACGCTTGAAAAACACAAATAACACCAAACACCCATGAAAACTGGAGGCTCCTCCGACTGTCCAAAACAAGATACCGCGGATACAATTTGGAATTGGGTGTAGTGCGATTTGTCCGTGTGTTTTGCCATAAGAAAACTAATCGGTAGCCTTTTTTAAAAATACATAATAGACTTGAAATATCTAAACGAAAACTTAACAGTTATACTCCCTTTCGATATAGGAATCATCCTAGCTCAAGTTAGTGCAAGGAAACTCACGGTTTCGTAAAAATGATTATTCACAACAAGAAAAGGCAATGCAAATGGCTGAGTCCAAATCGTATTAAATCATCCGTTTGGAGTTTAAAATCTCGTGTAAAAAAAGGACAGCGATTTTAGAACAAACCTTTCGAGGTGTTATTCTCTAACTTGTCAGCTACATAAAAGTAATTTTTATTTTACTTTTAGATACACATTATGAGTGCTACAACGAAATAATCAGGACCCGTTTCTAACAAAAAGTGCCAAATATTCAGTTTTTATTTATTTTCTCAAAAACGGCTCAGTATTTTTCGACGAAAATTTCCTCATGAAAGCTTCGTCGTATTCAGTAAAGGCTCCCACACACAGACGTTTTTTTTCCGTGCCGTTTTTTTCCCGTCGGATTTTTTCTCCGGATTCCGTCAAAGGTGCTCACACAGGGCAAGTCCTGGTATTTCCGGAACTCCGCCCCAAGTCCCCATAAACAATAACATTACCTCGTGCTTCAATACAGGTTCCCAAGAATACTAATCCTGTCTATATTATTTTTAGTTTATTAAACAACTTTTGCTCTGTAATAAACGTATTTTACATAAAAAACGTTAGCCTATGGTGTTATCAGAATACACACATTTGAACCAAGCCGCCCATGCTTGTTAACAATGGGCGGGGTAGAGAGACCGCAGCGAATGCTGATTGGCTGCCTACTTGCACTCTCCGGAAAACTTTCGTTTAGGCCTGAAGTTTCCCGGCTTCTGAAGTCCGGCGTTTTTTTACCTTACAGGTATGGAAACACGGAAAACGTAAAAAAAACGTCTGTGTGTGGGAGCCTTAAGTGTACAATTTTTTTCAGATCCAAACCTGTCGTAGTTCATTAGTAATGATTTTTGTACGGTTTGTCCCACGTGTAAACTGTCCCATCCCTCCTCTACAGTGCTCTCCGCTTAAGTCGAAGGACTCGGGACCGGACAGGAAAATTCGCCTTATGCGGAGTTTTGTCTTATAAGAACTTGCCTTAATGGCACCTTTATTTGGACAGAAAATACAAATAAATAGACAACATGTGTACTTCTATGTTTGTATTGCAGTATAAATAGCATGATGTAATATTTAGTTTTAGTTCTTTCTAAAAAAATAATCGTCAATTAAGCGCTGTTTCGCGTTCTTTTGAGTTCAAGTATGCATGTAATTCTGCAAGGCATATAAGTGGTACTCGTAAAAAAAAATCGGGCCCAAGAAACTTCCCTATCTACCGCAACGGCAGTTGCGCGAGCGGTGTCCCATTTTTTCGCCTTTCGAACGTTTTTGACCCGCAAGGCTTCTTCCGCAGTGGCGTGGGACGTTAACATAGGGCGGTTTGTTGGGCCCGATTTATTTAAAGAGTACTGTACAATCAATATGCTTATTACACGAGTTTCACACACCACTATATTTCTCGTATTAGAAAACCACGCTGAGACCAAGTCTCTTGTAGTTTCCAAAATAGTGTGCAAAAAATCATGTTATCTGTTGGAGGAGTTATAGCCCAAGAATTCCTGAGCAACGACCTGGGTATTTTTAGTGTGACCTCTCGGAATGAAGACCAAGAGGGGATCGGAACAAATTGCTAAGGTAATTCTGCGGTGTGACCACAGCCTAAGCCTGACTGACTGCCCACGACACACTTCTAGAGACAGGGGAAAATATTATCAGCAAGTGGTGTCGGTTATGGATAATCGATCGGCTGTACACTGGTTGCTGCTCGATTACTCTGGCCAGAAGTTATTTCCAGTTCCTGGCCAATTAGAATCTAGTTACCGCGACGTTGCACCTATTACAGTGGAACCCGCTTAACGTCTAACAACTACCAACTGGGCGAAAACAACACTATATCCTTATGTGCTTTTATTACATTGCATATAAATAGCGCTTTATAAAAAAATGCAAATAAAATAAAAGTTAAACTTATATTTTTTTACTTCTTCGATAAATAGTCAGTGATTGAACGCTGTGAATGTTCTTGTTTTTTTCGGGTCTGAACTCAAATTTTTCCGACAATTGTCCAAAATTCGTTACCCTTTTCAATTTTTGTCATAAAGCTTGGATCAACACAAAACTTTTGTGCAATCGACACTTGTGTTTGATTTTTTTTCCAGGAGGGACAGCGCTTCTACTCGCTGGGCTAACGGTAAAGTGATGCACTTCTCATTAGACATTTCTCTCTCACCCTTTCTGTTACACAACTGACTGGAGATCGCGAAGTATAGGAGACGAATTCGAGAACTGTGAAAGGTGAAAGATGTTTCTGTTGTGAAATGCGCTTAAATAAGAACTCATAAAAGCTTTTTTTGGAATTTGACGGCCTCGTTTTTAGATATTATTGTTACGCAGGTCCTGCGTTTGTCTTTACGAACAGGATATGCATATCATTGTAAGGTATTCAACGGGGAAGGAAAATTATTTATCGATATGCGGGCCTTGTCATTAACCGAGATGGCGTAATCCGAGTTAATCTTCATTGTGATAAATGGGAGTGAAACGGGAATCGAAACTGACTTGTCAATAGCGGGCTTCGTCGCTATCCGAATTGCTCTTAAGTGGGTTCCACTGTATCTGTTTTGGCATCGGTACCAGTAGAGTTACTTCTCATTATCACAAAGATAATAAACCGAACATGAACACCGGAACATAAACTTGAATACAAACCAAAATATTGGAGATAATTACTTTGGACTACCAAAAAAGCAGATAGGAGTTTAGATGCACGCCCAAAAGAAATTGCAAATTGGATCTACTAAACATATATAGCCCTTGTTTTGCGTCAGTGTGAACTAAATCAGGGGACCCCCAACTTTATAAAAAATTCACCAACACAGACGAACTGAAAAAAGTCAGGGAGGAATGAGTAATCGGAAATTGAAAAAATAATGTTCATGAATCACAGGTCATTTGTAGCTTTTAAGAGGTTATATCGTTCCCTGGAGTTTTGTTATGGCGAGATTCTGCCATGCTCATTAACACTTAATGTATTAAAAAAATGAAACGCAGGAAATTACAAAGAATTCGCCAATTTCTGAACATAATTAGGATGACTCGCACAGCCAGGGCAGGTGTGCAAAGTATCGTGTAGGAACAAGTCGCACTCTAAGCAGTATACAGATCCACATGTCGTACATTCATACACCTAGGCGAAAGAAGAAAAAGCTTAAAACACAAAAATAAAATTATCAAGCTCTGTTAGTTTTACCATCCTATCGGCCTCCTCCCATGACTTTACACATCCATAGCAATGTGCAATCTCCCCAATTTCTGCTCGGTCTCTCTCTGTGAAAGCAGCTAACGGAAAAAGATGGTGGTAAGACCGAGCTAAATGCGCTGCCGATACTAAAGTCAATCCACACAATCTGCATTCGACTGGTAATTCGCAATAACGCGAAAAACATTGTGGACAACGATATCCCTGAGTGGTCAAAGGCCTTTGGTCTTCTTGATCCATGTGACTATGAAAGTAAACCAGCTTCCATTAACAAAGCGACACTTAATAACCTTACATAGACACGTTGTAGACAAAAACAAAAAAACTATCTATTACTTCAACTCATATTTTTATGTTTTTAATTTATGTCTCTTCATAACTTTTTTTGCCAGTAGCTTGCTATTCATACCAAACGCATAATGCTGGTAGATTATCGTCTTCTTCTGCTGTACCAGCCAGCCCTCTTCCGGGGAATCCCATTTTGACTAAGGCTGATTCGCTCGATCCTTGGCTCTGGGGCGGTAATACACTATCAAACACAATGGACCGAAAATGCTGCTCATCCAATGGAATTCCATATTCTCCCCGTGTACCTTTACAAATTCTCTTCAACACGTGGATCTCTGCGGACATGCCCACGGCGCAAACACGAACTTGCTTCTGTTGCAATGATTGCAATGTTAAACTAATATCGCCCGGATCGCAGGTGGTCAAACTACCGAAAATGACCATAACTTCCCTACTGGTGTGAGCAGGCATGTTCTGTAAAACTTGGAGCGCGGCCTCAAGACCGTTCTGTAATGAAGGCTCACCACTACAAGGTGTGTCACGCAGTTTCTGGAGAGCTAGAATGTGTTTCCGAGGATTGCCGGCTAATTCAGATACTTTTTCGGCGCGTTTGTTCCGCGTAATGAGAATTGACATTTGACTAACGGGATTTTGGTCAAAAAATTCTTGAACGAACTCTTCCAGTAGCTACAAGGGAAACGTTACATTAGCCTATTAGAACCATAATAAATACTTTATAAAAACGCATTTAAAAAAATTTAGACTGCTTTCACCAAAAAAATAATTGTACTTTGAGTACGCAACGCTGACGCGTAGGTTTGAAATCTTGTAAGAGCATGGATTCAGAAAAATCGACGATGAGGAATAAATGTCGCATCATGCCTAGTTTGACTGAGCCTGCGGCCCGAATTGCGGCTCTTCTTCGCTTTGCCCTAGCCGCCATATCCAACGCAGCAGAGTCCAAAAACCCTTCATCATCCTCTGTAATTGCTTCCCTTTAAATAATATCCATGAGCAGTATTAATTACGGTTTTAAAAAGAATCAGGTAGTTAGATTTTACCAGGTTTTCTCGTAGCCTGTCTCCCATCTATACTCGTTCCCTTCTTCTTCGTCAGCCATTTCTTAATAACACAAGACAGGCGAAAAAGACGTTAAAAGACACTTTTTAGGAGCGGAATCCTAGCGCCGGGACGTGGTGCCATCTTCTGGTAAGGGGAAAGTAGCAAATGTACTGTACGTACAGCCATGAGCAAAAAAATTGAGACAAGGCAAACCACAGAAGTCTAATTAAGCCTCCTGAGGCTGATTTGCCCCATTAGTCGATGAAAGAGCTTAGACTTATCGCTTACAAGGTAAGAGTTCGACTCTTGAGTGTCCATACCCTGTTATGAAAAGATAAGTAGACAAAAACCTGTGGAGTATTGAAACTGCCGTTAGTTAATAGCTATAGACGTTAAAAAGAAAGGCTTCCTTCCGTTTGTTCTAACAAGAGCTAGCTAAGTAAAAGGGTGACCGCGAACTTTAAATGACTTTCCGTAAATTCAAGTAGTTAAGCTACAATTTTTCAGAAATTGATGAAGATTTCTAGTT
>JAHZNP010002060.1:0-11383 GCA_020615345.1 Triops cancriformis | reverse complement strand
AGGGTCTTTATTGCGTACAATACATCTCTATTGCATACAGAATTTTGGTATTTCATTTTTTTACTCATGTGTTGCTTGATGTACGCGTAGTAATTGACCTGTTCAGAAAACTTTCCATCAAACTAATCGCATAATAAAATAATATGCGCAATGTACGCAATAGAGACCTTATACCGTGAGAAGCTTTCATCTACGGAAAGGGGTATTTTTATAATAATGGATTTTAAGGCTTTCTATCAGTCTTTCTGAGGTCATCATGTGGACGAGAAAACAAGGAGAAGGATTGTTTTCTTCGAATGCATTTCGTTTGTAAATGCAACGCAATACTAATAATATTGGAAACAATATTTCAAAGAAACCTTTGGGTTAGCTTCTCTCCCTTTACCAATTTGGGACCAAAACTGTTTGGGTGTGGGTTCGTGGAAAAGACGAATGCAAGAAGAATCTAGTTTGATTCGGAAATAAATATTGTATTAATAAAATAATTATAATTGCATTGAAAACGCAGCCACCTTTGATGTTTCGAAAAACATTTTTCCTTTATTTGGAAGGAAATATTCTACCTGAAAATGTTTGAGTTCCTATTTGAGCGAAAGAGAGAGCGCGCTCGCAAAAATCAGTAAAGAGCGCGAGCGCGCTCGCAAAAGAAAGAGCGAGTTGCAACTCTGGCCGCGACACAGAACTCTCTGCTAGGGGATTCAATGCGACGGCACAGAATTCCTTGCTGAGAACGTGTTGAATTGCTCACAAAAGGCGTCATTTAGCCTCTTGTTAGCTGGGCAAGTCCCCAAAGGGACTATGCCCAGCTTATACGATCGGTTGACGTGCCAAACCTCACGTGCCATTTTAGCTTGGAGGGTGTCCATAAGTTGTGGATGTTCGGGGGTGGAAATGTGGGCAGTGAAATAGGGGAATTTGGCTAGAGGCAGAATCACTGCCACGGTGGGCTAGGAGTAAGTGGAACATAACGGGGAGAATAGGAAGAATGTTAGCACGCATCTTAGATTTGTTGACATAGGATAAGCACGCATCCTAAATTCGTTGACATCTTGTTGTTGGTGGTGGTGTATACTGTCTTGGAGAAAAATCAATAATGTTGGATAGTGACTTATAATAATTAGCTGGAGAAGTCCCCTTATCGTGTGCCACTCTTTTCTGTACTTTTAATATCCTCTTGTGCACGAGTTGAAGGTTTGTTGGTGTTTATTTTAATAATTGTTTTCTAAGCTCGTAAAATTGTAAAGATCTAGGTTTGATAGTGTTTTTTTTCTATATCATTGTTTTCTTAGGTGGTAAAATTGTAAAGATCTAGGTTTGATAGTGTTTTTTTCTATATCATTGTTTCTTTAGCTGGTAAAATTGTAAAGTTTTAGGCTTGTTCGTGGTTATTCTATATCAGTTTCCTTAGCTGGTAAAATTTATAAAGGTTTAGGTATCTTTGTTTAAGTTTCAGTCTTCGTTTTTTATTTTCTTTAAGTATCAGTCTTCTTCGTTTTTGTTTTTTGTTGCTCTTTGTTTTCGTTCTGTTTTTGTTGAAGTATTAGTCTACGTTTTTGTTCTTGTGTAATGTAAACGCTAACAATGGATTTCGACTTTCGATAATAATCAATTCCGCAAGTAGCCTTTTAGTTCGTCACTTCCTTCTGTGGTTTTGAAGTAATTTTGTGTAGCAGTTTACAGGTTTGGTGACATTATATAACATCGCAGTGCTTTTGTTGCGTTCTTTTACTGTCATACAATAGGAGGCTCATTTGTAAAGCGCCGTATTCGCAGTTTTCGCATCGTTTTGATCCTTCTAGTCGTGGTGTTCAATGCACACCAATAGCTTTTATATCTATAGTGTGGAGCTATTATTTTTCGCCTAATTGTTGGAATACCGAAGAAATGTGTTCTATAATGTCGCTAGGAGATGAAGTATATCGTAAGTATAACCATCAGCATGTGTTTTTTTCCTCTTCAGAATTGCCTGGTACTTTGCATATGCAAGGAGTTGGAATTTTCGACGTATTTCGACATGGGGAGACATTATTTGGTATGGTTTGGCCAACTCCTGAACATACGTTTGTTACAGAATTGGCGAAGGCTTTAATAAAAGGGAAACACTGCACGGGTTCGCTTTTCATATGTAAGGGTGTGTGCATAAGTGTTATTGAGCGTAGTAGTATGTATTATGTATTTGATTCGCATAATCGGGATGCGTTTGGTCGGTATAGTAGTAATGGAACTGCCGTGCTTATGGAGTTCACGTATAACGAATTAATCTTGCATTTGCGGGATTTCTTTGGGTACACGGGCAATAAACAATATGATTTCGTCCGTGTTTGTTCTGAGCGTAAGTCTGCATGTTTGACTGATGATTTACGGACCATTGGGGAATGTAACAAAGGCGAATGCCCTCAATTTTGGGATCGTGGGTTAATGTGCAGAACAAAAGACTGCCACGTTATTGGACATTCTAACGGAAATTGTGAAAATAACCAAGATCATAAGAATTCTGAGATTTTGTATATAAAGAACGAATCAAATATTGGCAAAAAAATGAAATCTAAACCAAAATATGACTTATTAAAAATGTTACAGTCCCAGGTCCAACAAAAAATCTCACTACCGACTTCCTAAAACCCGCACCAGCAGCACTACAGCCATCTCTTGCTGTATAACTGAACGAACCACCACACATCCCCACATCCTCCGCTTCCACTTGCCCAGCATACTCGACAGGACGCCTGTCGTCTTGTCTAAACTTTCATAAACAAAGTTGAATTCATAAATTAACTTGAATTCATAAATTGAATAGAGTTCAATGATTACACAGCAATTATACACCGAAGTGCATATTGATAATAGTAAGTATTCTCACGCAAATAAAAGATTTCGTCTAAGAAAGTTCTGTTTAGGTTGTTAACTTAACTTGCACATAAACACAGAAAAGTCCGGAACCGGCGAAGCAGTTAATCAAGCATAATGAAACTCCTAACGCGGAGACTATGTAACATTGCTTTTGGGTGTAGCAAATCAGTGATTAGATTGACTTCGTCGCATTCCGACCCCTTCGTAAGGAAGATTGTCTTCATCTTTTACGGACCTTCTTTTTTTATTTCATAAGGCGTAGGCTTTCGCCCGCTGTACAGGAACACTTTACACACCATTCCACAGTCATGTTCTGTAACAGTTCTCTGTATTTTTATTTATTATTATTATTATTATTATTATTATTAACTAAATGAATCCACCGTAGGCTTCTGCGTGTTGATGGTGCTTTGATTTCCTCATATTTGCATTAGTACTTTCTATAAAAAATGGTGATGTTATTATAATTGTTGTTCTATTAGAAGTTGATTATAAGCGTACGTTATGATTCGGTTACTGATACGTTCATTTTCTAGGGAATGCAAGGCTCACAAGAGGAAGTCGTTAAGAAACGACAGGCTGAAATAATGGCCCGGGGTTTGCCCCAGAAAAAAACCATAGCCGGCGTCAAGAGAATTGTCTTGGTAGCGTCAGGCAAAGGAGGCGTCGGAAAATCCACCGTGGCGGTTAATCTGGCGTTAGCGTTACGCACTATCGTCCCTAGTGGCCAAATAGGCTTATTAGACGCTGATGTCTACGGACCATCTATTCCCAAAATGATGAATTTAGAAAACGAACAGCCTGAGGTCAATCATGGTATTAACTCCCGACCCTGCTAACCTTGTTGAATTGTTTACTTTTCTATTTAATTTTTACTTTGCTATTTATTTTTCACTTTTCTAGTTTTATAACGATTAATTATCTTTTAGTTTTCTAGGTAATTTATAAATGTTTTCGACGAATCATGGCAAATTTTACTTTTTACTTTTTGTTTATGGTTACCTTTTTATTTGTAGTTTGATTTTTTATTTACAGTTTGACATGTAATTTATGGTTTAACTTTTTATTTATAGTTTTGGTTTTTTATTTATGGTTAAACTTTTTATCGATGATTCATTTTTTTATTCTCTTTTTTATCTATTTGACTACTGAAATTAATTAACTTTCGTTTCGCTTTTTTTATTCAGAGAATAAGATCGTACCTTTGCTGAATTACGGCATTAAATGGTGAAAAAAGTAAATACTACTCTGAATTAATTCGTAATTCCGATTATTTTCGCGTTATTCAAGCATGTCGATGGGCTTTCTGACGAATCCCCAGGCCCCCGTCATTTGGCGCGGGTTAATGGTCATGTCGGCCGTGCAGAAATTAACCCAAGGCGTTGCCTGGGTGCCTTTAGACTACTTGATCGTAGATATGCCACCTGGTACTGGCGATACCCAGCTCTCCATTGCACAGAGTAATAACACTCGTCTCCAAATTTCGTTTTTTTTTTCGTTTTTAGTTCAAGTTTGCTAGTTTTTAATTACTTTTGTCAAACGCAATGATTAGGGTGCAAAGGGCGTTCGACTTTCGTTTTTTTATCCATACATCTTAGTTTTATTTTTCTATATTTATCCAAATTTTTTCTGTTCAAGTATTTATTTCTCAGTTTTATTTCTTATTTTTTATTTTAATTTCTTAAATATTTATTTCCTAGTTTTATTTCTTAAATATTTATTTCCTTGTTTTTGTTTCTTAAATATTTATTTCTTAGTTTCATTTCTTAAATATTTATTTTATTGCAAAATCGCGTCGGCTCGTTTCTTTCAGGTTTGACAGTAGACGGGGCAGTGGTGGTGTCGACGCCGCAAGATGTGGCGCTAATGGACGCTCGCAAAGGCGCAGTCATGTTCCAGAAAGTGGGAATTCCGTTGTTGGGTTTTGTGCAAAATATGTCGGTATTCGCGTGCCCGAATTGCGGTCACGAAGCACACATATTTGGGAAGTCTGGGGTTGAAAAACTGGCCGGCGAACTTGGTAACTTTCAACAGGCTAAATACGACACCATAAAGTAAAGAACTTCTAATTCAGGTGCAGAGGTTCTGTGCGATATTCCGTTACATACCGATATTCAAACTACGGCCGACCGAGGCGCCCCCATTGTTGTTTCGGCGCCAAAGAGTTCGCAAGCCCAGCCTTATTTGGAATTAGCGCAGAAAGTTGTGAATAGGTTAGGTTCATAGTTGTGAGTTGTAATAAAGATCTAGTACCATTAAATCGTGCTATACTGCTTTTCTTTTGTTAAATTATCATAATTTTTTGGCTAATAGGGTGAATTTAACTATGGTGCGTGGCAATAGCGTGACTACGGCGCAAATTTAAAAAAGTTTGGGAAAATAGCGTTTTGGTCTATACTTCTGCCTTATCCGTGGTAACAGCATGTACAGTACTCGGCACATAAAACGACCCAAACAAACCGTCCTATTGCTAACGTCCCACGCCACTGTGAGGAAGCCTTGTTGCGGGTCAAAAACGTTCGAACGACCGAAAAGTGGGACACCACTCGCGCAACTGCCGGGCCGTTAGGCACCCGACGTTTTGTTTGGGTCGTTTTATGTGCCGAGTACTATACAGATGCAAGGATCTTAGAAAAAAGGTTGGCTCATCTGCTCGCGCCTTTCTGTGGAAGCAGCTATCGCCATCGCGTGGATGACGTCACTCGGAGCAGACTTTCAGGGCTGTACCCAGGATTTTGGTTCGGAGGGGGTTTTAATATGCAATTTTTTTTGGACATTAGGGCATTCTCCTATGTTCACAATTATAAAACAAAGATTTCGGGGAGGGTTTAAACCCCCAAAACCACCCCCTGGGTACGGCCGTGCAGACTTTGTGCGCTACTTTTAAAAAGAACGGTGTTGTGCCTGTTGTCCACTATTCTCTTAAAGATTATTATGTATGTACTTCGTTTTTTTCTGGTAGAACCAAGTTTTCTTGTACAGCAAAAAGTTATCTTGCTGCAGTTACTTTTGCTAAGCGAAAGTTCACAATAGGATTGTCGTAACGCCGAATACAGATGATCAAGCTCCTCTTTACATTCTGACAGCTTACTCTATCATTTTCGATGTTCAAAGGATTCAACACAAATAGTTAAAAGTATTTTTTTTTGTATTGGAGTCGCTTACAGTTTACAAGTATCTTTTATGCATTAAAATGAACCTTCATTAGAATCAGATTTTTTTTAGAACAAAATGGTATAATTTAACAATGATTGAAAGAGAAAAGGTATGGGCAGGCAGCTACCCAAAACCTCAACAAGCAAAGGTGCAAAAAAATGAAGAAAATTGCAAGTTACGGAGAACCATGGGATATTTACCATCATTATCCATTCTTACGATAAAGAGAATAAAATCTCAGTACAATAATAATAATGACATGCATATTCTACCTTTTACGCTAACAACACCTGGGAAAAGAGACAAAAACATCACTCTAACTTTGTTTCATTTCGAGCGCCATGCCTTCGGTGGCGGCCGCTGATTGGCCCTGCTCCGAGTGACGTCAACGTCACCGCTCGGCAAATTCAAACACGAAGTTCTCAGATGAGCCAACCTTGTTTTTAAGATCCTTGATACAGATGAACGCGCTAACCATTGGTCGAACCAGGGTTGCCAGTCGTGTTTTTTTCCAAACCAAAAATGGGGAAAATGGTTTGTTTCAAACGGCTTTGGTTTACAGATTTTTTTGGTTTGTTTATGGTTTGTCTGGAAGATTCATCGCAAATCGATTTGAGGTTGTAAATTAACCTCCATAAAATGGTCTGTGATGCAATAAATCATTTTTCGACTTCAATTTCTCGTCATGGTTTGCATTTCGCCCTTCGGGTTTGCAGTAGGTGATTGGTGTACCGCGTGTGACCCTAATACACGTCTCTTAGCTCCTGTGTTAAGTCCACATTTTTGCAGTTGTCGTGACTCCCCTGTCCCGTCTGATAGTTGTTTCATTTCGGTACCGTCAAAACAAAGCTACACGGGTGCCTAAAATTCTTCTGTAATTTTTAGCTGAACCCGAACCTCTTTTTGCAACATGCTTTTAAGGTTATGCCATCCAGGATTGGATTTATGTTGACAGAAATTCCTCCCTTTTCCGAAAAGCGAGTAAAGGCATGAGGATTTCCTTGGATTATCTTAAAAATAGACCTAAACAGCGGAAAGGAAAGTACTCCAACTCTCTTCTAAAATAATCGGTTAGTCACTGGTTAGTTCGGGGCAAAGTTAATAAGTGTAAACTGCTAATAACCTGTCAAGAGTTGATAGCTTATTTGGCACTGCTAGAGTGCATGTAAAAGATTTTCTTGATCAGCAACATGCTTAAACACGACAATGTGTACCTTCAAACGTCGAATTGTCGGCGGAAATAATCAAAATCGTCAGAAATAATCAAAAGTTGAATTGAGTCGGGATTTAATTATTTTTTACTACATAATTAATATGAATTTAATCACGAAGGTATACAAGAAAATAGTCCGCAGTGATGCCGCAGAAGTTTCCCACAATCAACCTAAGTAATTTAGTTATACTTCAGCAATTGCTATACTATTTGCAAATTTTGGTTTGTTTTCCGGGTTCATTTGGTTTACTGACTGAAAAAATATCTGGCAACCCTGTGTCGAACCAAAATGCGTCCAAGTTTGCTTGTGCGCAGTTTCTTGGCTTTGTTCTTCGGCGGATTAGTAAATTCAGATAATGTAGACCCTAATGGCTACGTTTTATATTGTCCTTGCATGGGTGAGTGTCACATTTTTGCTTCAGACATTCGGTCGGAAACTAGTGCTAATCACCTTTGTTTTTTTAACACAGGAAGGTTTGGAAACCAAGTTGACCATTTCCTAGGAGCATTGGCCTTCGCTAAAGGCTTGAACAGAACGTTAGCTTTGCCACCTTGGGTGGAATATCGCTATGGTGAACCTAAATCAGTACCGTGTTCTTTATTTACAATTTGTCTATAGAAAACTAATAAAAACTTGGATTTCCCTTTAGCTCCAAATCCCTTTTAAGACGTATTTCAAGATTGAACCGCTCGAGCAATTACATAAAGTAATTCCCATGGAAGATTTCATGACCAAGATTGCTCCAACGCTATGGCCTCCAGAAAAGCGCATATGTATAGTTTTTCATTACTCTACTATATCCCATGAAAAATCCAAACCTAAATTTTGGGTTTTAATTTCATGAGTTAACAGCGTTTTGCTACATGACGCGAGGAAAAAACAGCCGAGATTGTAACGCCAAGGATGGAAACCCATTCGGGCCCTTCTGGGACACCTTCGATGTGAATTTTGCTGATTCTGAGCTCTACGCGCCGCTCAACTATGACGTTCATCACCAGAATATGGCTGTCAAATGGAATGAAGCGTATCCCCCTGAAAAATGGCCCGGTAAATCCAGCAAATATTCATTGATTAGTTTTCCTTGCGAGACTTTGTTAGTTTAGTTGATTTGACGTTATTTAGTTTTAATCACTGTCTTATTATTTTTTAAGCAACTAAATAGCAGACATGCGCAAAGTCAAGGAAAGTGACAGTCAGTTCAAATAAAATTCGGAAAGATGTCCGAATTCAGTTCAATCATTTTTGAAATCTCAACATTTGAGTCATTCAAATAATTCTGACATTTTTGGGTGTAGTATAGATAATACGTTAATAACGTATTAGCTATACTATACTAAGATTTAAAGTAACGTTGGAGACAAGTTTACTGTTTAAGAGTCTTTACGTTTACTGCTTTGTGTACAATGGAAGCACTCGTACAGTAAATGCTGCGGTTAGAACGCGGCCGATGATCTGCCTTTGATCTGCTCGGGTCGGCCGCTTTTGTACATAACTATTGCTGACTCGGCCTTCTTAATTTGCTGTTGATGTTCCGGTTGTGTTCATTATTGTAGAGCCAAGCAGTTCCGTCGGGATGTCATTCCGGGATATGACGTAGCGCAATTCGATTTCGCTTACTAATACAACTTGCCCTGTTACATAACTTATATAGCTTAAATACTATAACACTTACAACTTTATTATTCATAAGGAAAATTACGAATGAATCAGATTTATAAAGACCAGACGATGGGTTGGGAACGATAGTATTTCTTATTAATTTTATTTCTTTTTTTTTAGTGCTAGCGTTTACTGGAGCTCCAGCAAGTTTTCCTGTTCAGGAAGAAAACCGAGCTTTGCATCGTTATTTAGAATGGAGTGACTTTGTAGTGGCCAAAGCTAAAGATTTCATCCAGTCGACCTTGCCCAAAGGACCCGTTGTGGGAATTCACTTACGAAATGGCATAGACTGGGTAATAACTGCTTTAGCAAGGAAGGAAAATGGGATAGTTTCGCTTTCTTTTAACCGGAAAACTTTCTAGAGTCGAGCATGCGAACACATCGACCTGTCTCCGAACTTGTTTGCTGCTCCACAGTGTGTGGGCTACCGTAACGAGTTTGGCAAAGCTACGCCAGAGATGTGCTTTCCGTCAGAGGAGAGTGTCGTGAAAGCGGTTAAGAGGGCGGTTAAAGAAACCGGGGCCAAATCCGTCTTCGTGGCGTCTGACCACGACCACATGCTCCCACAGCTGAACAAGGCCTTGAAACGCATGCAAGTAAAGGGATACATCGTCACAATTTTCGGAATTTTAGTAATTATTTCGTTTGGAATTTGTAGTAATTATTTCGTTTGCCCAGGTGACAGCTTTCAAACTGCCGTATGTCAATCCCCATGTGGATTTGTGCATCTTAGCTCGCTCGAACCATTTCATTGGCAATTGCATTTCTTCGTATTCTGCGTTTGCGAAGCGCGAACGTGACGCCCGTGGATTACCGTCCTCCTTCTGGTCGTTTCCGTTTGAGAGAACGCCCAAGCTGACCCCTCAGTATGCCCATGAAGAATTCTAAGGAACGGGCGATCTCCGCTAATACATCGCAACGCTTTTTATTTAAACAGTTCTGACTTTATATCAGAACACGTACTAATTTCATCTTGTTAGCCTTTTGTCACTCGCCTAAAGTGAATTGTGTGCCCCAGGATATTTGCTCAACACCTGTTGAACCTTCAGTTGGAGATTCGTTGAGAAAAATATCCGGCGGCAGTGGCGTATCCAGGACTTAATTTTTTTTTTTGGGGGGGGGAGAGTTTCGGGGTGGGGGGTCTTCATTTGCATTTTTTTAACACTTGGTCATTCCCCTATCTTCCCCATTATAAAATAAAAATTTCGGGGGGTGTCCAGACCCCCTGCCCCCCCCCCCCTGCATACGCCACTGTCCGGCGGGAATCCTGTGGTTCTTTGGAGATTACCCTGCAAGTCAATTATGGCTGGCGAAAATCAGATCGCGTTTAGCTTCTGAGGAGCCAACTATTAAACAGAAAATATTAGTAGCACTGTACAGTTAAGAGCAAAAAAAAACTAGACACAGAAAACCACAGAAGTGTAATCAGGCCTCTCGAGTCTGATTAACCTTCATTAGGTATTGCAAGAGCTGGAAAGTAGCCACAGGCAACTTCTATACTTCCAATAATGGATTACACTTATTTTTCCATTGTAACATTCCTTTGCCTACATACACCTTTTAACCGATTGGTTTAATCTCTTTCGCCAGTTAATGAAGGTAAATCAGCCTCGAGAGGCCTGATTAGACCTCTGTAGGTCCAGGTGGCCAGTTTTTTTTGCTCTTGACTGTACGTACAGTCATGAGCAAAAAAATTGAGACAAGGCAAACCACAGAAGTCTAATTAAGCCTCTCGAGACTGATTTGCCTTCATTAGTCGGTGAAAGAGCTTCGACTTATCGCTTACAAGGTAAGAGTTCGACTCTTAGTGTCCATATCCTGTTATGAAAACATAAGTAGACAAAAACCTGTGGAGTATTGAAACTGCCGTTAGCTAATAGCTATAGACGTTAAAAAGGGGTTTCCTTCCGTTTGTTCTAACAAGAGCTAGTTAAGTAAAAGGGTGACCGCGAACTTTAAATGACTTTCCTGAAATTCAAGTCGTTAAGCTACAAATTTTTAGAAATTGATGAAGATTTCTAGTTGTTTGATGTGTAAATCACAGCCATTATCTGAAACAGGGGGATTTTTGTTTTATTTCGCGCAAATAATATTTCAAAGTATGCAACAAGAGCAATCGTAGCAAAAAGAACATGACCGATTTTTGTTAAGATACTTTAACACCAGTAATCCAAATTAATACCATAACACATTGGTACCAAATATTTAGTTTCAGTAGCAAAATTTTAATAATTTTCTAATTTTCAACTAATATTTTGTTATGCTGCCATTATTTTCGACACACGCTTGCAGCCTACGTGGCATAGAGTTCGCGAGCTTAAGCCAAAAATCCGTGTGATCTGCTAACTCTTCCCAAACACGACACGCTTCCTCGAATAGCGTATCTTCATTCCTTATGTTTGACTGGCTGTACGAAAACGATAAATTAGTAATTAGTAAATGAGTCATTAGTAAATTATACTTTCTTAAGTATGTGATAGTGTAGATAAAAGTTATTACTTAAT
>JAHZNP010002059.1:0-11398 GCA_020615345.1 Triops cancriformis | reverse complement strand
AAAAAAAAACCTGGTTACGCCACTGGGCGCATTGTATGGTTTGGTCAAAATCGTTCAACCACGGTTACGTGCATAACATAGGTTTTGAATGTTTTGTAAGTATTTGGTACCTAGCGTCATTGTTCAACAAACTTTTGTGTATAACAACAGTTTGAAGTATTCGGTGCGTATCTGGTACAATGGCTTTTTATTAATTGCCACACTTTTGATGAACCTTCGTGCGTTAAACCGCAACTGGTTATAAAAGTTCTCATGAAGAAATTTCTGCCGGTAGAATGGAAGCCTAAGTAGTATTAACTGCCTTAGGTATTGTACTTTGCTTAATAAAAGTGTTGCCAAGTCATATTAGCACAAAGGATAGCACTATAGCTCATACGAAAAAGGTAATCCACTATCAGCGAGATTTTCATGTATCCATTTGTTAACACGCATGTTCAAATCTTTGGAAAAATTGTTCTTCCAATCTCCTGTTTCGCCTTTCCGGATAAAATGGCTTTCAAATTTCGCCATACCGACGTCTTTAAGGAATTCGTTATTCACTGCCAGATTTTGCTTAAAAGACTGGAAACTCAAGTGTTCTAACAAAGCGTTCGTCTGCTCTTCTGTCAAGCTTTTGTTCAAAAAGGCCGCCAGCTTGAGAATCTCGCTTCGCAGATCCTAGAAATGAAAACTAGTAATTAAAATTGATTTTTCTATATTTTCCTAGTTTACCTTTTTCATATCTTCGTAGAACACGAAATGTAAATTAGGATGCTCACGGTGTTCCCATGCTTCCTTAACGTGATTAAAAAACGAGCCGTACATGACCTCATCGCGGATGAAATGGTCTGCGAACTGCTCGAAAGTGCTTTCTTTCATTAGCAGCAGATCGTGATGGTAATAATATGATGTAATGACATCTTTCGGGTTTCGGGCGACGTACACTACTTTCGCTACATCTAATAAACTGGGTGGAAGCAGGTGGAATGGTATGTGCGTTTTTATAAACCGAGGAGATGGGAGCTTTCCGATATCTCCGGGAGATGGCATCAGTTCACCAATCTTCTGACTTTCTCCATTATCGTTCCCGAACATCACCGTTGCTCTGTAAGTATGAAACATATAAAATGCTGCTTAATCTATTGCATAGGTATTATACATAATACGCCTAACAAAACCTAACACACAACTACTATATAATCTGATTCCAAACACATCGGATTCAATAACAGCTAATGTTTCCACGTGGCAGTGCACTCGCGTGTTCGAATTTTCGCGGGTAGCCATCTAGCGACTACCCGAGGCAAAGGCCAATTCAAAATATTGTACTCGACGCTTGGATGACAATTCAGCGCTCCTATTGCACCAGTGTAGCGTGGTAATGAATTTTGTCCATTAAAAAATCGCGTATAAACTCTACTCACGCAATTTGCGTGGAATTCTATTGGAGGTATAATTTCGATCGTGTGAGAAGATGACAAGTTCAATACAAACAGCTTACTCTAAGAACGGGAAGCGTTCTAACAAAGACACTTTGGCTTGTTCAAAGTCGCAACCGTTAGCGATAAGCCAAATCATTTCCTGCGCCCAAGTTGTTCCTAAAATAAAATTACAACATGTTAGAAGTTCCTAGTTAAAATTGTGATTTAGTTGTTGAATTAGTTGTATTTACCACATTTGGGGTACGTGATAATCCAAGTGTCGTCTGGTCTCACTTTCATGTTATACATCTGCTTAGCATTGTCCCAGAATGTCTTACTCATGAAAACGCCACCGGGTTCACTTCGAAGAGCATGGCGAAGATGAGGAAAAACACGAGCTACAGTAGCTTTACTTTCGCTTTCCAAAGGGAAAATTTTGACGGGTAATTCTGAATCTGACATGACGCTGTCCAACTGCTACTAGCGTTAGTAGCTAAATTCTTTTTCTTTGTTAAACGGAATTTTTTTAACACAGGTACTGTTGGAAATTAGACTACTATGAATCAGGGAGGCTGTCTTTGGAGTGTGGAATGCGATCGAATTATTCCCTTTTTAGCGTTATCGTCCAGGGTGAACGCTATTAAAGAACACTTATCACTTTCAATACTTGAATTAGAGGATGGCGTTTCCTCGAAAAGAGGATATAGTTCTTTGTCACTGAGGTTCAAGATCGGCTCTAAAACTGGCAGCTCTTAAACTAGCACTGACGAAAATTCAGGGCTGGAAAACTTTTTTGTGGTTAACTGTGCGCACTGGACCCAACTGAACGTACTCAGTGCTTTAGCTTGACACTGGAGAACGTAGTATAGCAAACGCTATCGGCAATAAAGTGTCAAAGAAAGTGTTACACGAGGTTCACAACTTCAAATGCTATTTGGATATCTACTATGGTCCAGTGCTTCTCAAACTTTTCATCTCGAACCGCTCGGGGTGTTTTAAGACCTTGGCCACGACGGCTAGTCCACAGCACGTGTGCGAAAAGGAATTCCCCTCAAAGTGTTGGATCATATCGAGGCATGGGCAACTGCTGTGCACAGTTGGAGATCCGGTTTCTATTGGCTCAAAATACTCTACTTTCTGTCGTCAGGTGGCCTTAGATCAGGAGTATAGAAGTGTAATGTAACGGTAGAAAATGGACTATAAAAACTGGTCACCTAGCGACACAAACAAAAATAATTGAGAAATATTTATTTGACAATAATTTTAAAAAAATAAATAATAATATTAAAAATAATATTAAAAAATAAATAACAAAAAGTAAGAATAAAACATTAATAATAAAAAATAATAAATAAATAATAAAAAATAAAATACAATGACCAAACAAACGACCAACCGCTCGAACGTTCTCAAATTACCTTCGGCGAAACGTCATACTGTATACACTTGTTTTGTACGTACATACACTTTAATAGAGGTGGAGACGTTTCACCGGACATTTTCGACCAAATACCGAACGTTGAAAGACAGTACAAAAATGCGCGCACCAATTGCATTATATTTTGATGCTAGCAACGCATTTGGAATAATTTACGAAAAGTGTTTAAATAAAAAAGGAAAATTTATTTGTCATCTGATATTTGATATAGAACATTTTTAATAGTGTCGCATATAAGATGGCTTCGCTGGTGCTGGCGCTGGAGCAACAGGGGCCGGAGCAGCGGGAGCTTGGTATTTAGGTGCCTCGTACTTGGGAGCTTCGTACTTGGGCAACTCAACTTTAGGAGTGTCGTATTTGGGAGCTTCATATTTAGGAGTTTCGATTTTGGGTTCAGCTACTTTCGGAGCGCCGTACTTGGGAGCGTCGTACTTGGGGGCTTCGTAGTTAGGAGCTTGGTAAGCGGGTTGGGCAGCAGCCGGAGCAGCAGACCATTGCTCAGGGGTGAGCTTAGGGAGAGTGGGCAACATGGCGGCAATCTCGGCCGGCATTGGAGGAGCAACTGGGAGGTGAGTTCCGGTGGCGCGGTAACCGTGTTCGTCAGCGACCCAGCTCGTTTCGATCTTTTGGCCGTCAGGGGCAATGTAGGAGCTAGAGCCTTGGGCGACGGTACCAGTAGCCGAGCCAATTTGTTTCTGGTGCTGGGCTTCTTCTCTGGTAATCTGGTCGGAGCTGGCGTAACTGTCAATGTGAAACGAGCGTTAGTATATTCGTCGCATGTGAGTTTTTGCTTGTGTACCTGTATTTGGAGCTTCCGTCCATGTTGCGAACATCTTCTTGCATAGTGATGACTGGGTACTTGGGTTCTTCTTTGGCGGGGGCTGGTTGTCCCTCGTAGCCGTAAGGAAGCGCTCCAGCTGCAGCGACAGAGACCAAGGCGGCGAGAATGAAGAACTTCATTGTTGTGACTAGGGAAACTGTTCGGTTGTGATCGAGCTGTTTGCTGTTGAGATGCGAGTAGTGCACTGAATTTTCGCTTTCAGTGCAGCTCCTTTATACGCGAGTTTTTCCTGTGCTTGCGGACCGGAGGGTTAGGTCCTTTCCTTGGAAACGAGGTCAAGTGCAATAAGTGACTTGGGCTGAAAATATTTGCGCGGAGCGTTCGATCCTGTGTAATACGGAGCAAGGTCAAGTGGGTAGTGGAGTTTAATTCACGCTTTACTCCCCATTTTGATTATTATCTTTAAGAAATCTATGAAAACACCGATCTCGATAATTTTATTGGGATGTTAGAACCTTTTGAAGTTTTTGTATGCCAATTCCACATTTATGGCAAGATATTAGGAGTGACGGCTTACAGATAAGTGAAAGTCTGTTAAATCCTTAGTAAAACTTATTTTTTAATTTTTTTTTAATAGAGTATCCGGCGTAGGCTCGCACCTATTGCCGCTCACTATATTTCGAGCATACGATTGTACATTTGTTGTCAATAATCCCAGCACAAGGGTCGCGTGCAGGGTAGTACTCAAGGTACTGTAAAACTTATTTAGAATTAATTTATAAGTTGAGAATTAGTAATACAGTTTGTATATAGATTTTCTTTGACGCTACAGAATTTCTTTGTGTATATCCCACCTTTTGTTTAAGCCAGTTTCGGTTTTTCATCTTTAAGGCTTAAGCGAAATTTGGCAGTATATTCATATATTATCGCGATGTGATATGAACCTGTTTAATTCCAAATCCCTTACACGTCCATAAGATTACATTATGGAAAGACGCCTCAAGAGCCCTTATATCAGGTCAAAGTTCGATCTTTCCTGTAGGCTTTTAAAAATATTCTCGATAGTTCGCGCGATTGCGCCCGGAATGTGACATTTCGCCGATGAAGGAGACTTTTCTTTCTATATGATCTGACTTTCTTTAATTTTTAATAGTTACATACATTTAAATGTTTAGGTGTTTTAAATGTATGCCAGTCCAATAAGACCAGGTGAGATGGTGCCAGTTGTTCTAAGTTAATCAAGTTCACACATTTTAAGATTTACGTAGGATTTCTTATATCTTTTGTCTGACACACAACAGCGTGAGCTGGCGCTCTTTGCCGTAGTCGTTTAAATATATTTGCTATATCATATCACAGGGTTTCTTTTAAACCACCGCAACAGTCATCACTAACATATGCGTGCTTCTAGGCTGACGAAGAAGCCGCGCTTGTAATTGCTCTTGTGTTTTACTTTTTTTCTGTTGTTTCACAGTTACATTTAAGGAAGACCTAATATGATTTTTCTTGACACTGAAATGAATTCCTTGGTTGTGATGAATAGCTTAGGGTTTCTGAAGAAATTTCGCGCGTTAAAATGTGCTTTGTATTGGAGATAGGAACTCAGAATTTCTTGTATTGCTGAGTCGCTTTGTAATCAAAATCTAACACTGTAGCTTTAGGATATCTTATCTTCAATATTCTTCCCTTGTCAAATGATTTTCTTGAATTTCCTTTCTTCGAACACAGAATATAACTGGTGAGGTGAATTTTCCTACTTCTGTGAGAAACTTTCGTGAGTCCGCTCGTTGAGATTACTAAAAAGATAATGTGTCCTAGATTTCTCCTGAAAATATGAACCAGAGAACTTGATAGCCAGTGTGACACACGCAGTGAAAGAAAACGTATTTAGAAAAGGATTTAAAATTTTATTTGACGTCTGATACGTGATATAGTACATTTTATTAATAACGCATGTAAGTCGGCTTGGCAGGGGCTGGCACAGGGGCAACGGGAGCTTGGTATCTGGGAGCCTCGTACTTAGGAGCAGGAGCCAGAGGAACTGCAACTCTGGGAGCTTCGTATTTAGGCTCGGCTACTTTGGGAGCTTCGTACCTGGGAGCTTCGTACTTAGGAGTGTCGTACTTGGGAGCTTCGTACTTGGGAGCGTCGTACCTGGGAGCGTCGTACTTGGGAGCGTCGTACCTGGGAGTGTCATACTTAGGAGCGTCGTACTTGGGAGCGTCGTACTTGGGAGCGTCGTATTTAGGGGCTTCGTAAGTAGATGGAGCAGCAACAGCTGGAGAGCCATAAAGTTGTTCAAAGGTGAGTTGAGGAAGAGTGGGCAACATGGCAGCAATTTCGGCCGGCATGGGAGGAGCAACTGGGAGATGGGCTCCGGTGGCGTGATAACCGGTTTCATCAGCGGTCCAGCTTGTTTCGATCTTTTGGCCGTCAGGGGCAATGTAGGAGCTGTAGCCTTGGGCAGCGGTACCGGTAGCCGAGCCAATTTGCTTCTGGTACTGGCTTTCTTCTCGGGTAATCTGGTCGGAACTGGCGTAACTGTCGAATTGAAAGTCGCCTTAGTTCATTGACAAAAAATGAGTTTTTGGCTATGTATTACCTGTATTTGGAGCTTCCGTCCATGTTGCGAACGTCCTCTTGTTGTGTAATGGTTGCGTACATGGGTTGTTCTTTGACTTCCTGCGGTGCCGCTCCGTAACTGTTTGCGCCGTAGGGGATGGCGCTCGCAGCGGCCACTGCCAAAAGGGCGGAAAGGATGAAAAACTTCATGGTGAATATTTTGTGGTGGATGAGGTGGTTCTTGTTGAGAGCTGGCACTCGACTGAATTTTCACTTTCCTTGCAGCCCTTTTATACTTGACTGGTTACCTTTCTTTCTTGAGTCTTGAGGGTTACAATCCATCCCTTCCCCAAACGAGGTCACGGACGAACTGAAGCGACGTGCTGCACAATGTTTGCATGAAACTGTAGAATTCTAGTAGTCACGCCCCCAAGGTTTTTTGCTAAGCGGTAGAGTATTAGTCTGTGAGTTAATGTTGCTGAAAAATGTTCGTGTTCAATCTCAAGGTCTACTGTTCGTAATTATCAATTCTTTAGGTAACTGTTCCACTCTTTGTTTTGTAATATCAAAAGATTATGGGTATTTCAATTATGGCGTTGGTTATGATAAGTAAACGAAAGTTTTTAAAGGGCGATGGACACCAAAAAACAACTTTAGGTTATATAAAGGGGCGAAAAATCTGATTTCCGAATATAGGTGTATTTTGTCAGGTGCGAAATAATACCGAAGTATTGGGAAAATAAGAAATCTGAAATTCAAATATTCCCGTCCGTGAAGTCACGCTTCTCATAGGCTGGAAAAGGCCAAAACATTGGAAATAAATATCTCCAGAAAGGCTGGTCAGAAAAAATCGAAACAAAGTTCTTCATTCTTAGAATAATGTTTTGTATATTATAATAATTCATCAAAATCTCTATAAGATTTTTGGTGTCCATTGCCCTTTAAATGTCTTAGTATGTCTTTGGAAGAAATAATGTATACACAGTAAAAAAAATCCCCCACTTTTTGGTGGAAAAGGACCCCAAAAATTGTGGGATACAGAATGGGGCTTCTTTGGCCCCGAAAACTGGAGGTCGGCCACTCGCCCCAGAAAAAGGTACATACATCCCCAAAAACTGGTATACCGGACTAACAAGAAACTGGTGCTAATGTCCCCTAAAAATTGGTGACTTTTGTCCCCATAAATTGGCTAGTAGTGGACCAAATTTTAGCATTTAAATCATCCTTCTTACAGTGAAGAAGACCAAACTTTGGCAGACGAACGCGCTTAAACTTGTTATATATCTCCATTTACTGACTGTTTTGGGCCCTAATACTTGGAAATTCGATCACCCATAAAGTAGTCAAACAGCTTCAAAATTAGTCGGTGAACACCCTTATTATAGAGAGTCATCTGTGAAAATTAGAAGTAAGCGCACATCACTTTTTACTTTCAAGCTTTTGTGTTTTGGTAATATGCCAATCATCTTTGTAATGTAAGATTTCTTGATTACGAAAACATATACATAAGTAAAAAACACATTCACAGAAAATTTCATATTCATTCACATTTCAATTCACAGATTTCAGTTTTTCATTCTTCCATGTGCAATTCCACCAATTTAATACAGGGGCTAGATTTGTACTATTTGTATTAAGAGAAGTGTAGGGAAAATAGCTTTAGCAAAAGCCATATTGTACACATAATACGTGGCCATAATGCAAGCGACGGCTTCTTGGGTGTTTTGACACCCAAGTAAAAACTGTAACGTTACTCACATACATAGGAGAATCGTATATTTCTAAAAATATCATACAAAAGCAGTCAGATAAAACGTAAAATGTCTTAGATAAAGGCAAAAGCACTTAAAGGACACGAAACAGCTCAAAACACAAAATTAATCAATCGCACGTCTGTCTAACGTGCGATTGATTTATTCCTTTTCAACTAGTCGGTGGTCAGAAACATACAAAAAGCGTGCAAGGTCACTCGTCACAAGCTTCGAGCGTATGGTCAAGCCGAGGTCGCATAGTCACTGTTCGTTTTTTAGTAATGAATACTGGATTTTAGAAAAAGTCCCCAAATTCGGGAAGTGTTCCCAATAATTCAAGAAATAATCCCCCAAAACTAGGGGTAGTTGCCAAATTTGAGTACCTGCTACTGGTTTTTGGGGAGTGAATGCCCACATTGTTGGAGGTGCTCACCATCTATTGGCAGAGGTACAGTTTTATGGTAGCCACCTCCAAGTATAGGAAGGCAGAATACTCTAGTTTCTGGTACCCTTTTTAACAGTGTAGGTCGCCAAATTTGACTTCTTTTTTCAATGTATGCTCTATATAAAGTATATTATAAAAATTCATGTACATATAGACTTCTGGTTGCACAACATGTAATGTATTCTACACTTCATATGTGCCCATCTTTAACACCAGCTTAGTCACATTTTTGGGTCAGGATGAGATCCAACTTCTATTCAAAGTTCACGACGTTCGTTAGAAGTTACCGAAAAGTAACCGAATGTTTTCGCTCTTCCGAAACAGTTTGTAAAACAACCGCGGAAAAAACTATACGCAATTGTTATGAGGAAAGTTCAGTCACATCCATGAATAGTACTAATTCCACTTCTAGTTTACAACTACATTTTAAGTTTCACGATTTGCAAGCCTGTTTAAATAGAAGAAGTGCGTAATTGCAAGCATTAGATACTTAAGTGAAATAGATGAGAACGTTTAGTAAAAAAAGAATTTATTATTTGTCATCTTATATTTGATATAATACATTTTAATAGTAACGCATGTTAGATGGCTTGGCAGGTGCTGGCGCAGGGGCGACAGGGGCTGGGACAGCGGGAGCTTGGTACCTGGGAGCCTCGTACTTAGGAGCAGGAACCAGAGGAACAGCAACTCTGGGAGCTTCGTATTTAGGCTCGGCTACTTTGGGAGCTTCGTACTTAGGAGCGTCGTACCTGGGAGCGTCGTACTTGGGAGCGTCGTATTTAGGGGCTTCGTAAGTAGATGGAGCAGCAACAGCTGGAGAGCCATAAAGTTGTTCGAAGGTGAGTTGAGGAAGAGTGGGCAACATGGCGGCGATCTCGGCTGGCATGGGAGGAGCAACTGGGAGATGGGCTCCGGTGGCGTGGAAACCGGTTTCATCAGCGGTCCAGCTCGTTTCGATCTTTTGACCGTCAGGGGCAATGTAGGAGCTGTAACCCTGGGCAGCTGTACCGGTAGCCGAGCCAATTTGCTTCTGGTACTGGCTTTCTTCTCTGGTAATCTGGTCGGAACTGGCGTAACTGTCAAATTGAAAGTCGCGTTAGTTCATTGACAAAAAAATGAGTTTTTGGCTATGTAATACCTGTATTTGGAGCTTCCGTCCATGTTGCGAACGTCCTCTTGTTGTGTAATGGTTGCGTACGTGGGTTGTTCTTTGACTTCCTGCGGTGCCGCTCCGTAACTATTTGCGCCGTACGGGATGGCGCTCGCGGCGGCCACGGCCAAAAGGGCGGAGAGGATGAAAAACTTCATGGTGAATGTTTTGTGGTGGATGAGGTGGTTCTTGTTGAGAAGCTGGCACTGGACTGAATTTTCACTTTCGTTGCAGCCCTTTTATACTTGACTGGTTACCCTTCTTCCTTGAGTCTTGAGGGTTACAACCCATCCCTTCCCCAAACGAGGTCACGGACAGTGTGAAGCGACGTGCAGCACAATGTTTGCATGAAACTGGCGAACCTCCGTATGCACGCCCCCCAAGATTACCCGTTAATGCTACGGTGCACCCTAAGCGTGTATAAGGGAATTGCATGCTAAATGGCGACAGCGATTTTGCCAAAAATACTCAGTATTTCATTAAATAATCTCAACAGTAAAGTTTCGTATTGCAATATCTAGTGCACATGGTCGTTCTTTTCTTTATTCTTTTTTTGTATTTTGTAAAAAGCGAACGAGATTTCAACTTTTTTGTAACAAGCATTTATAAATATACCATCTCAAGGTACGCAAAGAACTGTTTACCAAATTTATAACCGAAAACGGAATTGAAATCCGTTGGTTAGTTTCGTACTTATCACCGGAATAGTTTCCTGAAATTTCCTTGGTGACAACTCCAAACTGAATTTCGGATTTGAATTCTGTTTTCGCTAAAAGAGTACTTTCAATTGGCAGTAGTGACTTGGCGATCAAATGTTGGAAATCACTTTTTTACAAAAATGTTTAAATTTGACTCGCTTTTTATAAATTACTAAGATGTTTTTAAAGTTAATCTTGACGGTGTGCACTAGATATTACAGTGCAAGACTTATGTGTCGAGATTGTTTAACGAAGTACTGAGAAGTTCGGACGAAATCACTGACGCCGTTTTGCATGTGATTAGGATGCTTGTTGCGGTCTTTGAAAGTGAAAGTTTTGCATAATCATGTGAAGATTGTCAAAACACTGCTCTAGTTGCGGGAATCCTTTTCAGGATTTCGGATTTTAACATTTCAGTATTCATTCCTAATTTAGTTTCTAATTTTGTGGTATGATCAATGTTCATCACTTTATTTATTTCACGTGTAAAACAGGAAAATCCCGCATATTTACTTGATTTTCTCCTTTTCATTGACAGAATGAGAAACTGTGCGTGCAATAATTAATAAGAACCACGGCAAAGGCGTGAGCCGGTTTTTCGAAGGATTATCTACTGATCACCAAATTGAGTTTTTTCAAGTTCAGATTTCCAAATACAATATTATAATATATTATTCAGGTTCAAGTTTGATCAAGTATTAGCACACTGTGGCCGCACAACATGTCAATAATAGTACGCTCTATATATAGTTATCCAGCTCTTCTTTCGTATCCAAATGAGAAGTAAAATCTTTGGGTCAGGTTGAAATTAAACTCCTGTTGAAAGTTTTCAGCATTCATAACAACATAGATAAAATATAACGAACTGCTTCGTTTGTTGTTCTGAATCAATTTCTTGGAATAAAAAGGCAGAACGCAGAAACCGTATGCGTAAGATAATTAAGTAAAACGAACAGGAACATTTAGCATAGAAAGAATTTATTATTTGTCATCTGATATTTGATATAGTACATTTTAATAGTAACGCATGTTGGCTGGCTTGGCAGGTGCTGGCGCAGGAGCGACAGGGGCGGGGACAGCGGGAGCTTGGTACCTGGGAGCCTCGTATTTAGGAGCAGGAGCCAAAGGAACAGCAACTCTGGGAGCTTCGTATTTAGGCTCGGCTACTTTGGG
>JAHZNP010002058.1:0-11439 GCA_020615345.1 Triops cancriformis | reverse complement strand
TATCGCGAAGAAGGGGGAAAGAGCGAAGTGCAAGCGAAGGCGAAAAAACTCGTCAGAACACGAGTCCGATGAAGATGACCACGACAATGAAGTCATCGAAACGGAAAACTAAGTTTTACAGTCCGCTTGTGAAAATAATACTTGTGATTATGATAAGTGCAATAAAGTAATACGGCAAAGTGACGTACGCAATAAAAAAATCGTAAGGAAAACTAAGTTTTTACACTCCGCTTGTGATAACTATACGTGACATAAAGTTCTACTAGTGATTGAATATCAAAAACTTAGAATGTAGACTACATATTCTACACGTATGCGAATGCTGTGAACTGTGATAGCATATAGTTTCGTTTGCTTTGTAAGCCTACACCTGAAAACTTGCATTGGAATGTGAAGTTGAATTTTAGACATTTCCCAAAACTGCGGTACCTATCTCTTTTTTCAACTTACATTTCTTTTCCAATTGGTAGAGCAATTCGTAAGACTGTCACCTACGAAATTTAAGCAAATAAGGTACTTACGTAGTAAATGGTATTCGAAATATTGCAATTGTCAACACTAAACTAGAACACAGTGCGGGAAAAAATAACACGGCATCCCATTTACACTTAATTTGTCCCACATTTTCAAAATAGGGAAAAGGCGGAATAAAACACACCAAACATTGCACAAGAATGTGATAATAACGCACGTGTAATGACAACTCTGTAGTTATTTTTGTTGACCGAAACACGCGCGTCAACCGCAGAGAAAGCACACTGGAGACTACGTTGAAAATAAAATATATTTCCCACTCGCCAGCGGCGTTCCCCCAACGTTTTACCTCTGTGTTAGGAACTTTGGATACAGCATTTTCCTTCCTCCTCTTTCCCCTTCCCCCATCCTCTCCTTTTTACTGCCCTCGTCCTTCCCCTTCACCCTCTCTGCGTCTCTGTCCCAAGCAGTCACTAAGACCTTACCAAGTTGTCCACTCCAAACGGCGGCAGCACAATTCAGAGACACAATTTTGCAAAACCATTCAGGTGATTACGCTAAAACTACTCGTCCGATTCAATTTTTTTCTTCACTGAAAATTTAGTTACGTAATAATCTACTGCACCTCGAAGCCAGATTTTTGAAATTGCTTATTATACGGAAGACGCAAAATTCAGTTATATTTTGTAAATTTATGAAGCAAAATTTAAAGAAAAACTCGACGAAGTGCAGTAGATACTGTCATCCTTTACGTGACTGTTGGAAAAGACTTTAAAATATGGAGCGGTTTTTGCGGAATCACCTGAACCGTTTCCCATGTTAATCGCCCATAAGGGCCCTAGGTGCACCGTAGCCTTAAGCGAGTTCCTTTGTATTTAAAATTATTTAGCGGTTTTTAAGATCAATGACATCCCTACCCAGTGGCGTATCCAGGATTTCATTTCTTGGGGGGCTGGGTCTTAATTTGCCTTTTTTTACACTTGGTCATTACCCTATCTTCCCCATTATAAAATCAAAATTTCGGGGGGGGGGGGGTCCAGACCCCCTGACGCCCCCCTGGATACGCCACTATCCCTACCAATAACCCAGTGCACAATCTAGCCATCTTAGCAAATTCAACATTGACGCATTCGTGCCTCGGTGACCTTTTTTCCGCCATTTCGTCACTCTTTGTTATCATCAACACAGCGCAAAGCAAAACGTCACCCATTGGTTACTTCGAAATTTCGGGGTAATATACGTCATCAGGCTAAGATGGCGACGCAAGGTTTGCCAAAATAGCTGGATTGGAAATACAAACTTGGAACACTACTACTGTTTATAAATAATGCCAAACCTCCTAAGGACATTACGTCACGGGTAGTGACGTCTCGTTGCAACACTGAGTGCAGTCTGAGTTTGTCCCCCTAACATCTCTCGTGACACCACGCACCAACTCAATAGCATGTTATTTCCAAACCAGTCGAGAGTGGAAGACGGCAAGCGCACTCAGTATGAGAAAGTGCAAGTGCTGGCCGAAATTCCCAAAGGAAAACGCGGAAAGCTTCCAACGCTCCATTCGTGAAGGAAAACATTACTCTCGGGGAAATTGTTTTTTGTTCGAGGCGTGCCTTGGCGATGTCACCTATCCCATCCCTCGAGGATGATCCTTCATTCCTTTTGCGCGCTTTTCCCCTGCATTGACTGAAAGTTATCCAATTCCTCCACATGACAAAGTGGCACCACATTACGGAGGACTAGAAGTTGAAATTTCTATAAATTATTTCATAAAAACTACTCGTCCGATTTAGATTGTATTTTCACCAAAAAATAAAGGGAGAAAATAGCTAGTGCTCCTGTCAGCCAAATCTTACATTTTATCAATAGTTCAAGATGCGTAAAAATTCGCCTACAATTTTTAAATTTAATCAAAATATATTTTAAAAATGTATCTAACACGAGCACTAGATATTGATTAGCGTAACTTTACTGTAAGCATTGATGTGAAATATACTGAAGCGTTATGGAGAAGCATTGTATTAATTTCCCCGTGTTATTCGTCCATAAGAGGTTTGTGTATACCGGGGCCTTAATAAGGGGAATGGAATGACTCCCTCAGAGGACAAATGAGCTAACAATTAAAAAAGATGGACGCGGTATACAAAGCGATGAGGAAAAAGCGGAGGTTTTTGCTGACAATTCGTCAAAGTACTCAGTAAAAAACCGGAAATAATACAACCGGACGTAGACCTAGTGAACCTACCTACGTAGACCTAGTCAACCTAGTGAAATTGAAATGGCAGTTCAGAACATGATAAAGGAACCATGTACGGAACCTGACTTAGAAAGGCCTTTTAGCATTTGGGAAGTAGAGAGCGTAATTAACCAGGCACCAAAGACAAGCCAAGGGAAGGACACGGTCCATTACGAACTCATAAAAAGATTACCCGAAAACTGGAGAAAAGCCTTACGAAATATTTACAATTTTATTTTGGTATGCGGGGTAGTCCCAAGCGACTGGCGAAACGCAGTCGTAGTACCCATCGGGAAACCAGGCAAAGAACTGGGGGATGTTCAGTCTTATAGGTCGATATCCTTAATATCGTGCCTAGGCAAAATATTCGAAAGAATACTCATGAAAAGTCTTAATTGGGTTTCGGAAAAGGGCAACTGGTTTTCACCGTATCAGTCTGGTTTTAGGACAGGAAGGAGTACGGTCGATCAGTTGACGAGACTTATGAACGACGCACACACTGCTTGTAAAAAGGGATGGGTGTTAGTTGTACTTTTACTTGACCTAACAGCTGCGTAAGACTCTGTTTGGATCGATGGGCTATTGTACAAGTTGGGAAGAAGAGGGATAAAAGGAAGAATGTTGGGAATGCTAAGAAGTTATCTGTGTAATAGGACATTGGAAGTAAGGGTGGGGTCAAGCATGTCAACAAGCATCATTTAGCAAGAGGTATACCACAGGGAGCAGTTCTGAGCCCCTGGTTATTCAATATGATGTTAGCGGACTTCCCGGAGAACCAGAAAGACACGAATACAACAATATTTGCGAATGATGTGGAAACGTCGTCTCTGGGTAGGAGTTTAGACTCCGCAATGTACAATATGAAAATCAGAGCTAAAGAAATCGAACTATGGTGCAAGAAAAACGGTTTAAGCATTTCGGAATAAAAAACAAAATTCACAGTTATGTCTAGAAAAAGAAAATCGGAAACAAATAAGAAGATCAGGCTGAATGGTATGGATATTGAGAGGGTAGATAGTGAAAAATTCATTGGCCTCACTTTTGAAAAAAGTTTAAGTTCAAACAACACATTAAACTTATAAGACAGTGTGACGGTGAGGAAATCTTCACCTGTCAGCTGAATAAGGTAGGAACATGGATTTCTCTTTACACTAAGTACGGTTTGTATTTAGCACTGATACAAAAGGAGTTTACGCTAACGCACGTGCTGCAGTGAGGAAGATCGGAGGTAACAAGGGGCCCAGGTCCAGTCTACTGGCTGTCTTTTATACCACCGGTAACACAGGCTTTCCCGGTTGCGTCTGGATGGTCTTGTGTACGCATTTCTTCACTTAACTTAACATGCAATAAGTCACGCTCTTGGTCTTAGGGCAAACGGGAGGCTCTGTCGGCATCGGCACACAAGAGAAGCTCTTGGCAAGATGTGCTTGCCGCCTTCTTCCCGTTTGTCCTAAGAGTTAAACTTTTGGTTAGTGTGCTTCAAAAACTACTGCTAGTCATTTGATTAGTCACGTTAATTATGTTATTCGCTAATGGAACTGTCGCCGTTACATTCCTCTATCGATAGAAGAAGTTGCCGTCCCCGGCAACGAGCATTATAGTCGTAGGCTGAAACTTGGGTAGAGGGGTTGAACGGCAAGGTCCGGGTGTCGTAGGTGGTTCGGGGGCTGAAGCGATATTCGTGGTGGTTGTGGGGCAGGGCGCATATTCTGTCAGCGGTGCTAGTTCACATTCGTTGCCGCGGATTTCGGAGGAGCGTCGATTTCGGGCAGTCGTCGAGCATAGGTTTTTGATGCCGCAAAATGATGGACTGGCTTTTATAAGCGCTCCTGTTACTGATATCACGGAAATTACAAAAACGACTGTGTAAAATCCGGATTTCAGGTAATCTTTCCAGTTGAAAGTATTAACAAACTTGGTTGTAGCTTCGGCGTCTATGACCAATTTGCTTATAGGAATGGTTTTGGTGTTTGAATTTATCGATTGCATTAAATCTACAATAACGTTTAGATTTTCTGGTATCTGTGTAGTACGCAGGATTTGCATTACTTGAGAGGTCGAGCATTACCGTGTCTATGGTTATGTTGAACTTTTTGGCCAGCTGGAAAGCTGCTGGGAGTTTGCTAGCTTGTAGTGGTACCCAATCGTTGTTATCAAATTTATACGCTTGGACATTAAAATCGACATATTGTTGGTCCAGAGGCAAGGGTTAAATGTATGGAGGGTGTAGCCATCCTTCCCGATAGTAAAGTTTTCATATTTCGGTTGGGGGCCGCATCGCTTAATTTCGGCCGTGAAGTTAACGGAGATTCTTGAGCATTGTTGTAGTGGTGCTATGTGCCTTACTGGGATAAGTCTTTCGCAGTTGTCGAAGCCAAGAATTTTTGCTGCTAAGACACCGCTAAATTGGGCTACAAGGGGGACAAGGGCCGCCCTGTTCTTAGCGACCACGCATTGAACGGCATCTAGTTGTCCTGTTAATTGTGCCTCATGGGATGCTACTGTTTCAAACAGGAATTGTATATGGGCTGCAACGCTTGCGGGCAGGTCTCTTGGGGGGGGGGTCTTGGTTTGTCTACGCTTTTCCCTTTTATATTTAGAAAGTGCTCTGGCATGCCAATGATAGGGTATAGTATAGAGGAAGAGCAACCTGAGGTTGTAGTTGTGTTGATGAAGAATTTGAGCTGTTTTGTTGGGTCTAAGACGCGTGCAAAATTCCTGCCGACACATTTCGCGATAATTGTGCTTCGCTTTCTACTTTTGACTCGTTAGAGCAGTGTTTGGTGCGTTGAGTTAATATAACTGGCTTCCATATTAACGAAACTTGGTTTAAGGTGGCGAAACCTTCGTAGCTGGCATTGACTGTACCAAATGGTGTTATTATACCACATGTTCGACAAGGTTGGTGAAGTGTCACATCCTCGAAGAAACAGTTTAACACTGTAAAGTGTTGTGTCGTCATCCACACGGGTGTTCCGGACGGAGCTTGGTCGAAAACCCATCTGTTTCCGTTACGGTAATCTTATTTCCATTACATGACAGCGTTTTGCTAATATGAGTACATTCATTGGCTGACGTGGGGATGGAGTTTTTGCTGTGCGTTGAGTCGTGGCCACCGAAAAAGAAAGATTCAGCTTGGAACTGCTGTAGCCATTGTCCGCACATTTGGGCCGTAAATGTTTGCGAGGGGTTGACATCTCGGATCAATGTATAACTGATTAATTCAGGAGAATCCTCGACAGGCTTTGGTAGGCATTGCGGGAGGGACAAAAAGTCAATCACGTTCACTGCCGTAGCTCCACTGCAATTGCATATCGAAAGGGTAAGTCTGTTGACTTGTATACGGGATTGCAAAATTACGAAGTAAGGGAGGAGTACAGCGGCAAATGTTTGCAAATGCATCTGTACAGTGTGAAATTTTGTTAGTAAGCAATTTGACATCTCGTAATTTTTTCGTTTTTATTTTTAAATTTAGCTTCGTTCATTCTTTTGTGCGACGTGCATAAGTTGGGGCGGTTTTAACGGGAAGTCTGTCGTGCACAAACGGTATTGGCAAATTAAGCCGGGGGTCTCAATTTGTTTCTGTCTCTTGAATCGAATTTACAAGGGGGGTTTGGTGGGGTGGAGTGACTTGTGTTGGGTGGGTATAGATTTGGTGGCTAGGGGTAAGCTGGGCTGCGTGATAATATGACGCTGTTCAGGAGATGATATGGGAAGTAGGTTAATTGTTCTAGGGGTAAAGGAGAAATTATGAGTTTTATATAAAATATTTGCAGTATTGCAAGTTGATGACGCCCATGGGGGGTTATCGCTACAAGGTTGTTTTTGTTTAATTTAAATTAGCGTGAGCATTTGCTCTTTGCTGGAATTTTTATTTTCAATACTTTTAGGTAATACAACAGATTGTCGAGCATTTCACAAGGGAGGGGCCAATTATAGTATTCTATAATGTGGCCCAGTTTGTGGCATAAATATGGATTGCTTCATTAACAAATTTAGTTACATGTGGGAATACTTAATATTTGTCAAGAAAAAGTCTGCATTGAATGGGAGCTTTAATTTAGAGAGGTTTCTTAATAATATCGCTCTTGGTCTGTTCAACCATCTGCACTGAAAAAAAATGTCGTAAATCTTGTGTAATGTGGTCGGCACAAGGGCAGTAAGGTTCAGGACTTTTTTTGATTCGGTGGAGAAAACTGCGTGTTGGGAAATGTGCACATCTCAGATTAATTCATGTAGAAATTTTATGCCGATTTATGTCCAACTTGCATATTGGTTTAAGTTTGGGTGTAACTCCCAGATTGAGAAGAGTAGATGAGTTTTGTGTCCATTTAGTTGTCCATCTTTCATTGAAAATGAGTTTAAGAAGGTTATTTTTGTTGGCGGAGTTTGTTGGAATATTAAGGGTGGTGACTAGTTTGGAAATTTTGTAGGTACAGGAAGCATATCTTGGGTGAGTAGGTGCGAGGGGAGGCACTAGCATATCTAAAGTTTTCACCAGGCCATACCGGGCTAATCTTTGCTCTAATTGAAGGTCAATAGGGGGAATACCGGATTCAACTTCAAGTACATCTGTGGGGGAGGTTCTTAGAGCCCCTGTTACTATCAACAGAGCTTGTCTGTGAATAGTTTTCAGAGGAGAATTGTGAGAAATTTTGTAATTACACCAAGCAGGGACCCCGTATAATAATTTAGAGTACAACGTTGCGATCGCTAAAGTTCTGAGTTGGTTAGGGGTGTATGGCTTTGAAGTTTCAGGCGAGTTTTCGAAGGCGTTGTAGAATCTGGTTTCCATTGGCAGCTAAATATTGCATATGCTTACTCCACGTTAATTTGTAGTCGTAGATGAGACCCAGGTAACGTACTTCTGATGTTGGATGTATGATGTACTGTCTTTCCAGATTAAAGGGGTATCGTTTTGCTTCCTCGTAAAGTGGATAATTTCCGTTTTGTTTTGACTGAACTGTAGATTTAAATTGGTGCACCATTTTTCAAGGGAGTAGGCCGCGGTATACACAAACTTCTTATGGACACATCTTAACAATCCCGCATACCAAAATAAAATTGTAAATATTTCGTAAGGCTTTTCCTCCAGTTTTCTGGAGGAAAAGCTGAAACCGTTTTTCTTGCACCATAGTTCGATTTCTTTAGCTCTGATTTTCATATTGTACATTGCGGAGTCTAAACTCCTACCCAGAGACGACGTTTCCACATCATTCGCAAATATTGTTGTATTCGTGTCTTTCTGGTTCTCCGGGAAGTCCGCTAACATCATATTGAATAACCAGGGGCTCAGAACTGCTCCCTGTGGTATACCTCTTGCTAAATGATGCTTGTTGACATGCTTGACCCCACCCTTACTTCCAATGTCCTATTACACAGATAACTTCTTAGCATTCCCAACATTCTTCCTTTTATCCCTCTTCTTCCCAACTTGTACAATAGCCCATCGATCCAAACAGAGTCTTACGCAGCTGTTAGGTCAAGTAAAAGTACAACTAACACCCATCCCTTTTTACAAGCAGTGTGTGCGTCGTTCATAAGTCTCGTCAACTGATCGACCGTACTCCTTCCTGTCCTAAAACCAGACTGATACGGTGAAAACCAGTTGCCCTTTTCCGAAACCCAATTAAGACTTTTCATGAGTATTCTTTCGAATATTTTGCCTAGGCACGATATTAAGGATATCGACCTATAAGACTGAACATCCCCCAGTTCTTTGCCTGGTTTCCCGATGGGTACTACGACTGCGTTTCGCCAGTCGCTTGGGACTACCCCGCATACCAAAATAAAATTGTAAATATTTCGTAAGGCTTTTCTCCAGTTTTCGGGTAATCTTTTTATGAGTTCGTAATGGACCGTGTCCTTCCCTTGGCTTGTCTTTGGTGCCTGGTTAATTACGCTCTCTACTTCCCAAATGCTAAAAGGCCTTTCTAAGTCAGGTTCCGTACATGGTTCCTTTATCATGTTCTGAACTGCCATTTCAATTTCACTAGGTTGACTAGGTCTACGTAGGTAGGTTCACTAGGTCTACGTCCGGTTGTATTATTTCCGGTTTTTTACTGAGTACTTTGACGAATTGTCAGCAAAAACCTCCGCTTTTTCCTCATCGCTTTGTATACCGCGTCCATCTTTTTTAATTGTTAGCTCATTTGTCCTCTGAGGGAGTCATTCCATTCCCCTTATTAAGGCCCCGGTATACACAAACCTCTTATGGACGAATAACACGGGGAAATTAATACAATGCTTCTCCATAACGCTTCAGTATATTTCACATCAATGCTTACAGTAAAGTTACGCTAATCAATATCTAGTGCTCGTGTTAGATACATTTTTAAAATATATTTTGATTAAATTTAAAAATTGTAGGCGAATTTTTACGCATCTTGAACTATTGATAAAATGTAAGATTTGGCTGACAGGAGCACTAGCTATTTTCTCCCTTTATTTTTTGGTGAAAATACAATCTAAATCGGACGAGTAGTTTTTATGAAATAATTTATAGAAATTTCAACTTCTAGTCCTCCGTAATGTGGTGCCACTTTGTCATGTGGAGGAATTGGATAACTTTCAGTCAATGCAGGGGAAAAGCGCGCAAAAGGAATGAAGGATCATCCTCGAGGGATGGGATAGGTGACATCGCCAAGGCACGCCTCGAACAAAAAACAATTTCCCCGAGAGTAATGTTTTCCTTCACGAATGGAGCGTTGGAAGCTTTCCGCGTTTTCCTTTGGGAATTTCGGCCAGCACTTGCACTTTCTCATACTGAGTGCGCTTGCCGTCTTCCACTCTCGACTGGTTTGGAAATAACATGCTATTGAGTTGGTGCGTGGTGTCACGAGAGATGTTAGGGGGACAAACTCAGACTGCACTCAGTGTTGCAACGAGACGTCACTACCCGTGACGTAATGTCCTTAGGAGGTTTGGCATTATTTATAAACAGTAGTAGTGTTCCAAGTTTGTATTTCCAATCCAGCTATTTTGGCAAACCTTGCGTCGCCATCTTAGCCTGATGACGTATATTACCCCGAAATTTCGAAGTAACCAATGGGTGACGTTTTGCTTTGCGCTGTGTTGATGATAACAAAGAGTGACGAAATGGCGGAAAAAAGGTCACCGAGGCACGAATGCGTCAATGTTGAATTTGCTAAGATGGCTAGATTGTGCACTGGGTTATTGGTAGGGATAGTGGCGTATCCAGGGGGGCGTCAGGGGGTCTGGACCCCCCCCCCCCCGAAATTTTGATTTTATAATGGGGAAGATAGGGTAATGACCAAGTGTAAAAAAAGGCAAATTAAGACCCAGCCCCCCAAGAAATGAAATCCTGGATACGCCACTGGGTAGGGATGTCATTGATCTTAAAAACCGCTAAATAATTTTAAATACAAAGGAACTCGCTTAAGGCTACGGTGCACCTAGGGCCCTTATGGGCGATTAACATGGGAAACGGTTCAGGTGATTCCGCAAAAACCGCTCCATATTTTAAAGTCTTTTTCCAACAGTCACGTAAAGGATGACAGTATCTACTGCACTTCGTCGAGTTTTTCTTTAAATTTTGCTTCATAAATTTACAAAATATAACTGAATTTTGCGTCTTCCGTATAATAAGCAATTTCAAAAATCTGGCTTCGAGGTGCAGTAGATTATTACGTAACTAAATTTTCAGTGAAGAAAAAAATTGAATCGGACGAGTAGTTTTAGCGTAATCACCTGAATGGTTTTGCAAAATTGTGTCTCTGAATTGTGCTGCCGCCGTTTGGAGTGGACAACTTGGTAAGGTCTTAGTGACTGCTTGGGACAGAGACGCAGAGAGGGTGAAGGGGAAGGACGAGGGCAGTAAAAAGGAGAGGATGGGGGAAGGGGAAAGAGGAGGAAGGAAAATGCTGTATCCAAAGTTCCTAACACAGAGGTAAAACGTTGGGGGAACGCCGCTGGCGAGTGGGAAATATATTTTATTTTCAACGTAGTCTCCAGTGTGCTTTCTCTGCGGTTGACGCGCGTGTTTCGGTCAACAAAAATAACTACAGAGTTGTCATTACACGTGCGTTATTATCACATTCTTGTGCAATGTTTGGTGTGTTTTATTCCGCCTTTTCCCTATTTTGAAAATGTGGGACAAATTAAGTGTAAATGGGATGCCGTGTTATTTTTTCCCGCACTGTGTTCTAGTTTAGTGTTGACAATTGCAATATTTCGGATACCATTTACTACGTAAGTACCTTATTTGCTTAAATTTCGTAGGTGACAGTCTTACGAATTGCTCTACCAATTGGAAAAGAAATGTAAGTTGAAAAAAGAGATAGGTACCGCAGTTTTGGGAAATGTCTAAAATTCAACTTCACATTCCAATGCAAGTTTTCAGGTGTAGGCTTACAAAGCAAACGAAACTATATGCTATCACAGTTCACAGCATTCGCATACGTGTAGAATATGTAGTCTACATTCTAAGTTTTTGATATTCAATCACTAGTAGAACTTTATGTCACGTATAGTTATCACAAGCGGAGTGTAAAAACTTAGTTTTCCTTACGATTTTTTTATTGCGTACGTCACTTTGCCGTATTACTTTATTGCACTTATCATAATCACAAGTATTATTTTCACAAGCGGACTGTAAAACTTAGTTTTCCGTTTCGATGACTTCATTGTCGTGGTCATCTTCATCGGACTCGTGTTCTGACGAGTTTTTTCGCCTTCGCTTGCACTTCGCTCTTTCCCCCTTCTTCGCGATA
>JAHZNP010002057.1:0-11407 GCA_020615345.1 Triops cancriformis | reverse complement strand
CTCCTTAATGGGCTCACCCGGCATCTGCATTCTCTTGTAGAAACGGAAGCGCTCCGCAATCTCTATGGTGGTCTCCACAAAATGAGCATTCAAAATGTCGCAGATTTCATCAAAAGTTTTGGTAGTGGGTTCAGCAGGTGCGCATAACTGCCAAAGTTTCTCGCACGCATATTCTCCAACCAGTGTGAAAAAGCAGGCTCTCTTTTGGCCATTGTCTGTAATTCCGTTTGCCAAGTAAAACTGGCGTAAACGGCTCAAGTAAACCTTCCAACTGCTACCTTTGGAGAAGGGTTCTATGTTTCCCAAAACACGACCGAAAACATTTCCAGAAACTGGAGTTGGAGCTGACGTAGCAGTAGACGTTGACATCGTCGTTGTAACGAGGGACTGACGATGTCAGCAAGGTAACCAGAATGAACCGGTTTCGAATGTTCGAGCAACGATGAACGTGAAGAGTTACACGAGGCAAGTGGGCAACAGCACCATGTAAACTTCACCAAAACACTGTAATTGTTAGTCTCAATAAACCCGTATGCGAGATATGTTTCCGCAGCAGAATAACTTATTTACTCATTTATCCCATCCTCGTCGCCAAAATTGTTATGAATCACGGGTTTATCAGGTAGTAAAGGTAGCGAGTGCAGTGAGGTTGGAAGGCAGGTCTGAACTGTTGTATTGTTGTCGGGCGTCCCCCAACCAAGTGTTTTGTTGGCCCCATCTAGGGCATAAGGCAAGAACAAAATATAACACCAAGCTTTCGTCGAAACGCTTATAGAAAAAAATACATACAGATGAAAGGAGTTGTATACAGAAATACGGAAAAGGAAGTAGAACCTAGAAAGTCTTGTTGGGATGAGGAATGTAGTAAAGGATTAGAAAGACATGAAAATACTACCGCATTTTTAAAAATGCACCAACAGACAAAAATTTAATAAAATACAAACAGAAACTAGGCTTCACTCAGAAGGCTCACAAAACAAAAGAAGCGAAATCATTGGAGAAAAACAGTAGAAACACTTAGTGGAGAAACGACTCTTGAAAAATTGTGGAATTTAATAACAAGTTTGGAAGGGAACTCAGTGAAATCAGAAATAAAACTAAGAAACGAACACGGAATTATTATAACAGATGAAGAGGAAATAGGAGAAATTTTAGCATTTTGCAAAAATACAAAACATCGAACCGGAAAGCGGTAGAAACGAAGAGGACATAGGGAAAATGAAAAAAATATCACAACATATATTAATTATAAGAATATGGGAGAAATAGAAAAGCCTTTTCTATATGGGAATTTATAGAAGTAATGGGTAAGCTTCCCACTACGAGCCAGGGAAAGCTTCCCAATACGAGTCGTTGTAATCGCGAAGCATCGCTAGAAGTTGACCTCGTTCCCCAGGGGCCAAATCCTCCCCTGTGCGCAGATCTACCTCTACCGTGTCGGTCGCCTGACACGGGGATACTACACATGTATTGTTGGATGCGGACACAGGAGGCCTTGGCACCTCCTCTAATGAATGGTCAACAACGACCCCCGTCCCAGAGGTTCTCCTTTCGACAGCTTGATGGGTTGGTCGCCGAAGTTCAGAACTGGGACATTTACGACCCCATTCTCAGCCGTCAATAAGCAGTTTGGGATAGCCCGTTCGCCACCTGGTTCGGCGTTCAGCTTCGGTTCCAAGTGCACCGTGTCGCAGTCGAATTCCACACTTGCGGCGATGAAACGAAGTGCCCCAGCAGGAATACCAACATCCTGCTCCGCCAACGCCTCGACACCATTACAGGGGACCTCGTGAACCTCCATCTTTCCCAGAAAGTTATCATCCTGCGAGGTCTCCATCACGGCTGCAAGATTCGACTCTACCATCGTGCCTGGAACCAATTCGTCGCTCCGACGGCTATCTCCGCCTACCAATGCCGGGAGCTGCATCTCAAACCGCCCATTACGAGCCCGGACGGTCGCGTCGGCGCTCATAAACCAGTCTGCCTAAAATCAACGCAAACGGCGCGTTATCTACGACTGAGACGCAGGGGAGTTCCACGACTCTCCCAAGAACCTCCACCGTCAAGGAGACGGAACCCACAGAAGTGAACGGACGTCCATTCGCGCACCGGACATCTAAGCGATCCTTGTCCGAAATTGTATTGTCCAAGGAGCCCAAATCCCGATGGCGAACCAAGCTACCGATGGCCCCATTGTCTACCCGCGCCTCCACGCAACCAACTCCGCCGATCACGGCGCTCAACGTGCGAAGCCGCGAACCTTCAGCGGGGACTTCATAAACAACAGCCGACCCGGCCCCTATGGGGCGGCTTGCCCGTTTCCCGAGGGCTTGCGAGGACTTGTTGGGCAGTCACGTCGCAGATGCCCGAACACCTTACATCCATAGCATTGGATCTGCTCCAGTGACCTCCGGGGTCCTGTGGGCCGTTCTTCACTGGATGCCACCTCTTCAGGGTTTCTCTCGCGTTTCCTCAGCGGGACATTGCGGTTTAGCTGCAGCGTCAGCTCCCTCATCAACGAAGTCAACTCGGACACGTGATCGGGTACCGAAGACTGGAGGGGACTGGGTTGCACCGTCGTCGCTAAGCGTCGAGGAATGGCAGAAGGTGGTCGGACCTCGGGCACAAATTTCGGATGCCCTACAGAAGTGCCAAAATCTGAAGACCCCATCACGCTTTCAAGCCGCTGAAGAGTGTCAATGAAGGTGCTGACTGTGGCTGGCGGGTTCACCAACAAGGCTGGAATATACTGAGTGCATGCCAGTCCGCGGATCAAGTAAGGGATTATGTCGCTTTCTGCTATCCCATGCGGACATCGCCGACATAAATCTGCCTTTTCCAGAACGTACTGGATCAACGGCTCGCCAGGTTGCTGGACCCGTTTTTGGACTTCGCGGAGCCACTCTTCCAACGTCAGGTTACGCCCAAACACAACAACGAACCTCTGACTCCACTTGCTCCAGTCACGCAAGCTCTCGCCCTCGATATCATGCCGAATGCGTACAACTCCACTGAGCTTGGAGACGGCGATCCTTAACTTCACCGGGGCGTCCCATCCTTGAAGTCCGGCAACCTGCCCAAAATCCCGCAGCCAGGCTGTAACGTCGCCGTCACCCCCTGAACTCTAGGACGATGGGGTTATTCACTGGTGCCGCATGTACAGCCGATGAAGTATGGCCAACTAACCTCTGGAACATCTCTTGCGTGGTTTGCTGTTGCGCGATGAACTGTTGCTGTAACTGCACCTGTAACTGATGCATCTTTTGCATAATCGCTGTCAGGGCACGGACCACTTCACTGCCTCCGGCTTCTTCGGGCTTCGCCATGGTCGAGGTTTGATTAATGTTTTCAGGGAACAAACGCGGAGCACGGGGAAGCACTCTGCCACTTCTCAAATGAGTCCTAGAGACACGTTTTATTGTCCGCTCCACGTCACATAAGTCTTCCCTGGAGCTATGGCTAGATTCCTCACCACTGTACATATGGGGAATCCCAACTAATAAAATAACTGTCAAGGAGGCTCGTGATGCAGAATAGAATTGCTCACAGACGACAGCGAAAACAATTCAATCCCACCGCTGCCACCAAATTGTAGCGTTAACCGTAAATGAATGCGACTTTAGAATATATTGGTCTCACACACGTGTATCTCTTGTCAAAACTGGACAACAACTCCATTTTCTCTGTACAAAAACCCTGCAACAACTCAACAAAAAACAACCAGAAAACTATAACGAAAGAAGAACGAAAACGGAAAACAGTTAAATCGAAAAGCACAACACGCGAGTAGAGACGAAGGTTCGTAGAAACAAGGTTGCCTCATCAGCTCGCGCCTTCGTGTGGAAGCAGCTAAAGCCATCTGGTGGATGACGTAACTCGGAGCAGACTTAATGCCTCAGAGCTACTTTTAAAAAGATCTAAACACAACACTTTCTAGTAAATTCCCTGCACTGCCAAAGGAAGTGATAAAATCATTCGTTCTTATAAGGACGTTCATTAGGATCAAATGGTGCAATTTTACAATGAATGAAAGAGAAAAAGGCTTAGGTAGCCAGTTATCCAAAACCTCTACAAGCGAAGGTAGAAAAAGTGCAAGAAAATTAAGAAAATTACAAGCTAGGAGATCCATAAAAACCCATGTGATAAAGAAACAAAATATTTCAGTGCAATAATAAATAATGGCATGCATGTTATGTATTTTATGCTAACAACTCCTGGGACTAAAGACCAAAACACCACTGTAAGTTTGTTTTCCTTTCCAGCGCCATGCCTTCGGCGGAGGCCGCTGATTGGCATTGCTCCGAGTGACGTTGCATGCTCGGCGAGTTCAAATTCAAAGTTCCCCCATGAGGTAACCTTGTTTCTAGGAACCTTGAGTAGAGACTCACCTTTCCTCAGCTCAAAGACCCCGGGCGTTTCCTCAGGCCGCACGTGACAATACATTACAGAATAATAAGTAAAATGCCAAGTAACTTTAAAGACGCACTACTAAAAATTAGGAAACATTTAAGAAACAGGAGAAATACATTTGGACTGGAAAAATGCATTCATAATTCCAATTCCAAAGCCTGGTAAAGATAACCAATATAAAGATAACCATATCCTGGTAAAGATAACCATATCATGTTTAGCGAAAATCTTTGAGAGAATGTTAGTATAAAGGCTAAATTGTTACAGCAAGCAAAACAATTTGTTCTCACCAGCACAGGCGGGTTTCAGAAAAGGTAGAAGCACTAAAGATCAGCTGTAAAGATAAAAGAGGAGGCGAATCAAACACTACAGAAAGGAGAAGTCGCAGTACTACTGCTGTACACGCGTACGATTCGGTATGGAGAGAAAAGGCGATAGAAAAAATAGGAGCAAAAGGTATCAGAGGAAAATTGTTAAGATTTCTAAATGATATGCTGGAAAGTAAATCCTTGGAAGTTAAAATAAACATCGAGCAGAAGAACACTACAGAGGGGAATACCACAGGGATATGTATTACTTCCGTGGACGTTAAACCTTAATGGTAGACTTTCCAATAGACAGACAAAATATTAGCTTCTCAATATATGCGGAAGATATTGCAACACTGACAAAAGGAAAAACACTAGATGAAGCTCCAAAGAAAACACAATTATCACTAAGAGACTCAGAAGAATGGTGCCAAAATAATAGTTTTGATCTATCAGTAGAGAAAACTAAATGTATGATAATAACGAGATAAAGAAAGCTTGAAATGAATATGAAACTAAAATTAAAAGAAAAATCAGCTAAATGCTTAGGTATAACATTTTTTAAATTTTAAAGAGCATATTGTGGGTTTGAAAGAAACAGGTCAGAAAGCAATAGGAGTATTATTAAAACTGGCAGGTACATCTTGGGGGGCAGATCAGAAAAGTATGTTAACATTTTGTAAAGGGGTTATTAGACCGAAATTAAAATATGCGGCCATAGCGTTTAAGGATGCCACGAGCAAAGCAATAATGGAGTTGGGAACAATACAGAACAAAGCACTAAGAATAGTTTTAGGAACAATGAAAACTACTCCTATTCCAGTAGTTATGTGTATGACAGGGCTCACAAGCTTACACGACAGAAGGGAACTTCTAGCTGCAAAATATAAGAAAAGAATGTTGGAGTGTCATGAAAACGACGAAGTAGTCAAGAACGTGTTAGGTGACAAACACTCAAAAATATACCAAGCTATTGAAGAATGGCAAAAAGAGATCAAACCACCAGAAAATCAAAGAGGTGACTTTTTCAAAAAACTATTACCACCTTAGGAATTTAATTTGTCCAACATATTCTCTTTTATACCGAAACTTAAAACAAAGAATCAATCTCAAATTGCCAGGAAAGAAATAATAATAGAGTACATAGATAAAAAATACAAGAATATACAGACAAAAATCCAAGAGAATTTGCTTACATTCTCCCAGAGGTTCAGAGAAAACTGCGCGTACTCGTTCCTCCTCTATAGACGAATCTAGATCTGACAAGATCGACTTCGTAACAAACATGGTTTGGTCTATTAAAGATTACCAAAAACTACTGATTCAAGAAGTTTCCAGGCTAACTCAAACGGTTGATAAGCAATCACGAATAATCGAGAATCAAACCGGCAAAATCCAAGATCTCGAAAAAGAACTTCAATCCGTTAAACTTCAAAAGGAAGACATACCCCCTGACGTAGTCTCCTTCGCTCACATCGTTATTCGTATTAAAAAGACCTCAAGCAAACCAGAAAACACTCCCACCTCAAGAAACGAAGTACCTACTACCTCAAACTCGAACGATTCCCCCGCCACCCCGAAGATGACGTTACGTTGATCATTAAACAACTCGATGAATCTAAACGAAGCGTGTCCTTAACTAAAGGAGATCTACTATTTTTTGTCGAGAAAGACATTAAGGAAAAATGCGCAGAAGCTCCAACCCCAGTCTTTGTTAATAAATCGGTGGCAGATAACTTATACTTGACGTTAAAAAACCGTAAAGAGAAAGAACAGACTGAGTCAATTTTGCGAGAAACCACACTTAGCAAACTTGGACCTGTGAAAACGGTCATAAAACAACGCAACAGCAGATTAGTTATTCATCAACTTCCTAAAGATCTTGACGATCGAGACATTTGTACTCACCTGACAGAGGTAAATTCTACGCTTGGCATTCATTTCATGGCCGAGTGCATGAAGCGACTAAACCCGAATAGCACGAAGAATTTCGTTTCCCTTTGCTAGACTGCTCCTCACCACCAGTCCTCACCAGAGGAGCAAAACAAACTGTATAAGGTGGGAGGGCTCTTCCCCTTCAACAAAGTAGTCCAGATTTAAAACCTCAGACCAAACCCCCTAGTCCAATGTTTCAGTTGCCTTATGTATGGTCATATGGCTTTTGCTTGCAAAAGCCCTACACCTACTTGTGGAAAATGTACATTCAATGAGCATCCAACAAAGACCTGTAGTAACAGACAAATAAAATGCGCAAATTGTCAAGGGAAGCACGATGCTTTTGATCGAACCTGTCCGACTAGGATCTCCGCTCTAGATAAACTTAAAAACAAAGCAAATTCGACGGCTTCATAAACGCGGCCATGATACGTAAAAACAGAACTAATACACTGGCAAAAACCGATTGGAACCCACCTAACCAACAAAGTAGCCCAAGAATCACAAATCTGATCTTCCATAATATAAGAAAAAGTTTTTTGCAACTAACGGAAACCCTGAAGGAAGCATGTAACCTCGATGCTAAAGCTGTTTTCATTCTAGAGCCCCCGGCAAAACTACCCCAATCTTATCAGGGCTATGAGCTTTTCAAACCCCAAACTGAGTACAAAGGCGCGGTATGTTACAAGGTTCCAAACCAAATACAAATATTGTCAGTCGGAGAATTCTACACCATTGCGAAATTCAACTGAAGACCTACCTTCCATAACATTGACATGTATCTATAGACATTATACCACGGATACTAACAAGCTACTCAAAGAGATATGGGGAAAATTAACCGATCCATCAGGCCCTACAAGTCTCTTCGGAGACTTCAACACTCACCACTGGCACTGGCAAAACAAATGACCTGATACTTCTGGATTGCAACTATTCGACTTTATTACTAAAAAAGACTGACCTTAATCAACAAATGGAAGGTTCCGACTTTCCGCAACGAAAGAGATGTTTCTACAATTGATTTAGCGTTCACCACACAACGTCTAATCGACCTTTTCCAACTGTAGCCCCTTAATCCAAATACGTTTCCAAATTCTTCTGACCACGACGCATTCCTCATTAAACTTCTAATACCCACAAAATAATATAACCCTTATATTAGAAAATACAAAAAACAGACTGGAAATCATTGAATGAGGACATCTCTCGAAGGCTACCTGAAAAAAAAGAGAATTTCGCCAACTTAACCACTCCGGAGCATCTGGATCAAGCTGCAGAACTACTCTCAACAACACTTTCAGACAGCGTAACGAAGTTTATACCTCTTGTCGTTTTTGCGAAAAAGAAAAATCCTTGGTGGAATTCTACATTAAATGGTCTTAGAAAAGAAGTTACGAAGAAACTGAAACTCTATCGCGCCTATCCGAATAATGTTAACGAAAGAAATTGGAAGGATATTAGAAATGACGACACGAACCAGTGTCGCCCGGTCGGTTGGTCATCTTTTGTACCGCGGTGGCCTAGGGTTCCCGGTTGCGTGTTGTTAACGGGTTTTTGGACGGTGGTTGACCTATAGCCGGGTTAGGGGATTCGCGTCCTTGTAGATATAATAAATTGTACCATCGTGGGTTAGTTTTAGGATTAATAAAGCAATAACTGAAGATGCGATAAGTCACGCTTTTGGTCTCAGGATAACGGAAAAGCCTTGTCGGCATCGGCACACAAGAGAACCTCTTGGCACTATGTGCTTTCCGCCTCTTTCCCGTTTGTCCTAAGGCTTCAAACCTTTTGGTTAGTTGCTAGCTATGTAATTGACAATGTTAGTTGAGTTAATTTGTTAATATTATTCTCGCTGTTACACTACGCACAAAAGCTACAGACCTATTGCTCTGCTTTCTTGTCTTGGCAGGGTATTGGAAAAAAGAATGGCGTTAAGAATCCGAAACCTTCTGGAGGACAGAAAATCACTCTCTAGTCATCAATCTGCTTTCCGTCCTAAAAAGTCAACAACAAATGCAACCCTTTCAGACACGATCCTCACTGGCTTCGATAGAAATAAAGGAACAAGTGCGCTCCTATTGGACATAGAAGGAGCTTTTAACAGCGTCAACCACAAGAAGCTACTAGGAAACTTAAGAAGAAAAAAAAATACCAACTCACATTTCCGATTGGATCAAAAGTTTTCTCCAAACTCGCACCGGCTTTGTCACAAACGGCCTGTCAAATAGTGACACCTTCGCAATAGACAAAGGAGTACCACAAGGTTCTCCCCTTTCCTCTATATTATTCCTGGTTTACATCGACGACGCTCTACATCTAATTAAACAGCGATGCATCATAACATTAGCCTTTGCGGACGATATTCTCTCAGCTATCACCGGCTCTTCAAGCAAGGTTAATGTAAAGATCCTTCAAAATGCCCTCAAAGACCTTGAAAAATGGGGAAAACACCTAAGCCTCATTTTCTCAACGAGCAAAACGGAACTAATTCATTTTTCGCGGAAGAGAATATTTGAAGATACCCAGTTGATTTGGAATGAAGAAGTCATAATCCCCAAAGACAATGTTCGCTACTTGGGTTTGATTTTTGACTCTAAACTAAATTGGTCACATCATCCAGCTTTCATAGCATCGAAGGGAAATCTTATTGTTAATAGATTACGAAGTTTGTTAAAGTTCATCCCCTCTATTAAAATTAACCAACTCAGGACACTTGTTTCGAGCCTCTTATATTCGACCATACTTTATGGTATTCCAGCATGGTGAAATACCCAATTATCTTCCGTAACCCCTGTACGTACCTTCCACCGTCAGGCTTTACTTCTAATTACAGGTGCTTTCAAAACCACTCCAACTACATCTCTGGAAGTTGAGTCGGGTATCCTTCCATTATACCGGGCGGCAACCCAAAGGATTATAAATTTCGGACTGGATTACCCTTTCCATTCTTTTCCAACAACTAAACACATGAGATATGTATCATGCTCCCGCATTGTAGAAACCAATATCCAAACCTTCCTAAACCATTCCAATAACGAAAAAAATCCTAAACAAATTAAGAAATATATTAGGGAAAAGGGCATATTCCGGGAAGCAGTTCTGGTTGCACTCATATGGTGCGCTAGTGGGGAAGCCGCCATACCTTGTCCGCTCGTTGTTGATTTTTACTAGTGACGTTGTGATACAATCAAAATTGAAAGATCTAAACGTATATCCGTCCTCTAAACCAAATTGTTAAACTCCAGCTTCCTGGACAGAAAATCTCCTCAATTATTCATTTACGGACTTGTCACTTCCCAACTAAATCCTTTCTTTTTAAAATTAAAAAATCCGACAACCCTTTTGTACCTGCAGAGAACGTTCCAAACAAGAATTAGGACACCTGTTTTGCAACTGTGAAAAATTAAATAAAGAAAGAGCACTTTTAGTGCGCTCCCTCACGCAATCGAAGACCGACTTTAATATGCTCCAAATTTTGACAAATCCGAAAACCTTCCGTGCTGTTAAAAAATTCGTATGCTGCATCGATGATCTAAATAATCTTTGCTGATAACCTTCTGACCCAATGTCCAAAGTACCCAGTTATGCCCCATTGTTTAAAACCAAATAGTTACTAAATCCAATTGTACGGCAACGAGCTTATGCTCACGCTGATGATTCCAATAAAAAAATACAGTCACGTGCGTAAAGTCTACACCAACGGATCGAGGGACGAGAAAGGAAATGTCGGGGTAGGGTTTTATTTAGAAAAGGAAAAGATTTCAGTATCTCTAGGTTTACAAGAAAAAACTTCAGTTTACGCGGCAGAACTCTGGGCATAAAGGAGGCTTTACTTCCCATTAGTGGGACAGAAATTAAACATTATATAATAATAACAGACTCAAAAGGTGCTACAGCTGCACTAGCTACATATGGAGAAATAAGACATTACAAAACTAAAAAACATATAGGACATCCTAAAAGATCACCGAAGTCAAAGGAAACTACCATAATTCAGTGGATAACAGGGCATAATGGCTTAATAGGAAACGAGGTGGCAGACATGGCAGCAAAATTAGGCAGAAACTCAGGATATATAACGAAAAGAAAACTTAGCTTCGTAGAAACTGTAGGAGTATTAAATCAAAAGTTAGAACAAAAAGTACTAAAAGAACTAAAGGGAAAAACGGAACAAAAAATAGTTCAATCGGCAAAAAACCCTGAAACCTAATCCACGGATGAAGCACCCTAATAGAAGAGTATCCGTAGCACTTTACGTGTAAGATGCAACCATGCACGAGTAGGTACAGTAGTGGTAAAAAAAACTATCTGAAAAGAGTCACACTGCATAGGTTGCAACCTTTCACTGCTGAAAGGTGTCCTGGGTGGTTACGTCACTGGCTTTCTAACCTCTGAGGGCTGTCCTAGCTATAAGGTCACTAATTGGCTTTCTAACCTCTGAGGGGGAAAGGGAACCACCAACTACCCGCGAATTTAAATATTGTTTGTTTTTTCAGCAAAAAACGTCGAAAAGTCAATATAATTAAATATGAATCTGATCGTAATACATTTGAAATTCATTTGATAGTTTACGATCAATTATTACAACTATTTCCACGTTCAGAAAAGACGTATGAATAGAAATACACAATGACTACAAGGGCAATTCAAATTTTGCGGGCGCTCACAAATCCTTTCTTTCTGATTGGCGAAAAGGCCTATAAGAGGCGTGGCGATAGAGACAAATTCTGGCAGTGAAAGGAAAGGTGAAT